>KV875094.1:2978699-3075133 GCA_001879275.1 Coniochaeta ligniaria NRRL 30616 | reverse complement strand
ATGGATCGGCTCGTTCAGGCCGCGGTGGAAGTATGGGAGGATTTCCAGGCGGACCTCTTTACTCGGCTGGTTGATTCGATGGTACGGCGGTTGGAGGCGGTTATTGAGGCCAACGGTTGGTACACAAAGTATTGATGTATACCATCTGAAAGCCCTGTTTCTGAGGTACCTAGAACATGTAAAAATAGTAGTATAGTAGTACAAATGGGAGGTAGAGAGTACTTTGAAGTTGATAGTGAAAAACGAGGTGGTTGGTAGATGTGGGGGCTGCCTCGAAATTTTTGTCGTCCTACTGTAAGCCTGAGGCTATGAATTGTCCGCGGCGAAGCTAGGGCTAGCGGCATCCGGAGTGCAGTACCTACCTAGGTGGAATAACAATTGCAAGGCGACAGCTGTGTTACGTCGATTACAAAGAACACCACTGCGGCAATTACCACTGCAAATGTTCTCACCGAGGCTTCTTCAATGATACCTCTTAGTCTTAGCGAACCTCTGCTCTTCATCGCTTGCTCTCACCGGCCCCTCCCTCATCTCAGCAGCGCAGGTGTGAACAGGCTCTGACCTGGTAGACGGCAAAGAAAGATGCTTGATGCTTACCGGTAATCCCCCGTTCATCGGCAACATGTAACAAGTTGCCAGTGTTGCTGCCATGGATTGGTCAATACCTTTGGTGGGGTGCTCCCTCGGTCATTACGGAAGCATGAGCACAGTTCCACCTCTGTAAGGGGACGGAACTCGACAATGTTTATTCGCATCACGAGGTTCTCACCATGTACTATGTATGGATCACTGACACGGGACCGATCAAACTTCGAAGATGCCAGCATCTGTGGACCCTCGCCGGGCAAATACTGCTCTGATCAAGATTGAGGCTCGCAGGAACTATCGATACTGGTGAGACCATATGCATCTTGTTTGGTAACTTCCAAGTTGTTCCTTTGAGTCGGCCGCGGAGCCAATATGTGGAAATGGAGATGCCGAGATGGGGTCCTTCCGGGCTTGCAAGGAGAATCTGGCTTGAGGACAAACCCAATTTCCAATAGCGCCCCAAAGGTCTCGCATTCCAATCTCTCGCGACAGAGACTTAGTAAACAGATCCACCACCGACTATAAACAAATCCACTTCTTAACAAAATAAACAATAGAGCTGGAGATGTAAACAGATGGATTCTGCGCATGTACTATCCTCTCCATCCAAAACCTCACTCTCGGGACGATCTGCATCATCTATCTGATCAAGGCCCCTCACATGGTCTTGGTTTAGACTCTAGATGCCGCATGTCGCAGATCTAAGGTTAGATGCTAGCCGTAGATCACAGACTCCAAGCACATTCCTTCCATGTGAGACCTTCCTTCTCACTTCTCACAAACCTTCTAGACGCAGGTGTGGCCTTAACATAGGCTGGCCAATGGCGACAGTTTTTGGCTTTTTGCGTCTGCGACGACTTCAACGTCCTCGATATAGGCGCCAAAAGGACATCTCAGACCGAATGCTACATCCCAGTATGTCATCGTCCCTAACAGGCAGTCATTCGTACAGTCAGGATCGGTTAACCCCGCGCTCCTCGGTTCATCATTGAGTCGAGCATCTGGGGTAGCGGAAGTCGATCTGCTACTTCTCCAACTATTTCAACCATTTTTTCAAGAATTGCGCCCATGTTCTCCAACTCGAAATCCTGGCATAATGCACATTACCCGCAACCCAAAGTGATCGCTGCACGGTACGGAACATGATTGCTGGAATCACAAATAGGCTTCATGGACGCCGTCTCGACGATGTAACCCACATATGGCTTCTCTCTCCTCCAGATGTACCGAACGTCGCCCGAGGACATGACGATATAGTGTATCGGATCGCAGCCGCAACCGAGTGGTTGCTTGGATTTTCCCCCTTGTTGTCTGCCTTGACCATTTACTCAGTCAAGGGTTTCTTACTGTGTGCGAACGTATCAGGGTCTTCCAGACGTGTTGGCTAGCATGCGCGTCCAGGTCCTCATAGCCGCCGTGCTAGGTTGGCTCTCGTGTGCAGCTGCGACTTCAAACAACCTCACCGACTTGGTAACATGGGACAAGTACAGCCTCACTGTTAATGGAACGCGGGTTTACATCAGGTTGGGGTCTCTACCAAGTCAATGTCGAGGTCCATACTAATATTCTTCCAGTTCTGCCGAGTTTCATTATCAGAGACTACCGGTTCCGGAGCTCTGGCTGGTACGAGACTTTGACGAGACCGCAAATATCTTGCTGGCATAATTTAACACATGTGCTGGAACAGGATGTATTCCATAAGCTTAGAGCCAACGGCTTCAACACCATCAGGTAGGCACAATGCCAAAAGAGGCAGCAGTGCTGGTCGGTGGGCATCACTAACGCTAGCAGTGTGTACTTCTTTTGGTCCTACCACTCACCCTCAAAAGGCGTTTATGACTTCCAGACACCAGGCAAAAACATACAGCAGCTCTTCGACTACGCGAAAGAGGCCGGCCTCTGGGTGATAGCCCGTGCGGGCCCGTATTGCAATGTACGTGATGATTCCTATATCTTGACAGACAGAGCTCGAGTAAGACGCGACTGACACCATGTCTAGGCCGAGACGAGCGGCGGCGGCCTTGCCCTCTGGGGCTCAGACGGCTCTCTCGGGAACCTGAGAACAGGCGATGAGACCTACCACCAAGCGTGGCTGCCCTGGGTGACCAAGGTTGGAAAGATCATCGCAGACAATCAGATCACTAAAGGAGGGCCGGTAATCTTGAATCAAGTTGAAAACGAATATCAAGAAACTGTGTACTCTCCGACCAATACGGCTGTCATTTACATGGAACAACTCGAGTCCGCATTTCGCGACGCGGGTGTCGTCGTTCCTCTGACGCACAACGAGAAGGGTATGCGGTCCATGTCGTGGTCGACAGACTACAAGGACGTCGGCGGTGCCGTCGACGTGTACGCGCTTGACAGCTATCCCGGCGGCCTCAGCTGTACTAATGTCAACACCGGCTTCAATGTCGTGCGGACGTACTACCAGTGGTTCTCCAACTACTCATTCACCCAGCCAAGCTTTCTTGCCGAGTTCGAAGGTGGCTGGTTCTCGGCTTGGGGTGACAAGACGTTCTATGACGATGTAAGTGTGCCCTGGTGCTTCAGGGAGATCGGCGGTGTTGATAATATGATAGTGTCTTACGGAACATGATCCATCATTCGCGGACGTTTATTATAAAAATAATATCGGTCAGCGAGTTACCCTCCTCAATATCTATATGGCCTTTGGCGGCACGAATTGGGGTCATTGTGAGTCCGCAGTTGAAGGGAAAACCGACATGTGTGTGGAAAATGCTGACAGTCCATTCAGCTGCTGCTCCCGTGGTCTACACAAGCTACGACTACAGCGCGCCCCTGAGAGAGACTCGCCAGCAGTGGAGCAAGCTGTTCCAGACGAAGCTCGTCAACATGTTTGCAACATCGTCCCCCGAGCTCCTGACGACATACATGGTGGGCAACGGAACAGGCTTCAGGGTTTCGGACCCAGCCATCTTTTCGTGGGTGCTCAAGAACCCGACGTCCGGCACGACCTTCACCGTGTTACAGCAAGCCAAGACTCCGTCAACGGCAAATGTCTCCGCCTCGGTCACGCTTGATACAAGTGCTGGCATGGTGACTGTGTCCGACGTGTCCCTGTACGGGCGGCAGAGCAAGATCCTCGTCACTGACTACACCTTCGGCTCTCATAAGCTACTCTATGCGACTGCTGATATTCTGACCAACGGGGTGTTTGACTCGGACGTCCTTGTCTTCTACCTCAAGGCCGGCCAGGCCGGTGAGCTTGCCCTCACAGATGAGCAAGACCTCACATACACCGCCACGGGAAGCTCAAAGGTCACGTCGTCCAAAAATGGAACCACGCAGGTGTTCAAGTGGACCCAAAGCACTGGCACAACAGCCGTCAAGCTGTCCAACGGCGTCGTGCTCTACCTCCTGGAACAGCAGACGGCCTGGCGGTTCTGGGCACCAGCCACAACCGCGGACCCCTACGCCGGCGCTGCGCAAAAGCTCTTCGTGATCGGACCCTACCTCGTCCGAAGCGCATCGGTCAGCCACCAAGTCCTCCACATCTCAGGCGACAGCGACACCTCCACGACCCTCGAAGCATACGTAGGCTCATCGCCCATCGAAACCATCGTCTGGAACGGCATCCGTCTCCCCGCAGCCAAGACCCCCTACGGCTCTTACACCGCCGCCATACCCGGCGCCGAGTCCCGCACCATCTCCCTCCCCTCCCTGGACAGATGGTACTCGGCCGACTCCCTGCCCGAAGCCGACCCGTCCTACGACGACTCCCGCTGGACAATCTGCAACAAAACCACCACCAAATCCCCCATCGCCCCCCTGACCCTCCCCGTCCTCTTCAGCTCGGACTACGGCTACTATGTCGGCGCCAAGCTCTACCGCGGCTACTTCGACTCCTCCTCCTCCACCTCCAACTTCACCTCAGTCAACCTCACCGCCTCGGGCGGCCTCGCCTTCGGCTGGTCCGCCTGGCTCAACGGCGCGCACATAGGCAGCCACCCGGGCGCCGCCTCCCTCACCACCACAACCCTCCAACTCACATTTCCCCCGACCGTCCCGCTCCGCAAGACCGGCAACGTCCTCACCGTCCTGGTAGACTACCACGGCCACGACGAGACCTCGACGGCAAAAGGCGTCGAGAACCCGCGCGGCCTGCTGGGCGCCGTCCTCCTCCCGGGCGACGGCAGCGGCACCCCACCAACCTCGACCGGCTTCACGCAGTGGAAGATCCAAGGCAACGCCGGCGGCGGCGCGGGCTACATCGACCCCGTCCGCGGGCCCCTGAACGAGGGCGGCCTGCACGCCGAGCGCCTGGGCTGGTTCCTACCCGGCTTCGACCCCTCCACATCCCCCGCCTTCTCGTCCCCGTCAGAGTCCAACAGTCCGCTGACCGGGCTCAACAAGGCCGGCGTGCGCTTCTACACGACGACCTTCCACCTCAACATCGACAGCGACCTCGACGCGCCCCTGGGAGTCGAGCTCTCCGCGCCCGCGGGTACCGTGGCGCGGGTCATGATCTGGGTGAACGGGTACCAGTACGGGAAGTACGTGCCGCACATCGGCCCGCAGACGCGGTTTCCCGTCCCGCCCGGGGTGGTCAATAATAGGGGGTCGAACACGCTGGCCCTGAGCCTGTGGGCGCAGGACGACGGCGGGGCGAGGCTGGATGGGGTGAGGTTGTTTAGCTACGGGGCTTACCAGAGCGACTTTGGGTTTAATCGGGACTGGAGCGGGTTGCAGCCGCAGTGGGAGGATAGGAGTCGGTATGCCTAGCGGTTCTTGGTGTCGGTATCGGAGGAGCTGTGTAACGTCTATCCGTGCTATTACCCAAGTAGGTCGCGAAAAGGACGTCGGGCTACGCAGTTGCTCGCAGGCAGTACGAACGCAATGCCCATCTGCTATTGGACGTGACGTCCAGACGCAGTGAATATCGAGAATAAATATTGACCAACCATCCGCAGGTCCATATATTGTCTGATTATCAGTGGCTGAGCTGGACTATCGACGTGAGAATAGCTCCAATCAGGAGCTGCCGTCAGCAAAAAGAGCCCTCACAAGCAGCCAATGACATGGTGTCAACGGTATGATTCTAAAGTGGTTTGTATTTTCGAATAGGGGCCTCTGGAGGCAGCCAACGAAAGGAGACTACTCTCAGTCGACGAGGCTGGTCGTCAGCAACACACTCGTGAGGCTGTGGTAGTGTCCACCGTCGAAGGGTCCCCGAGGCAGGGCTCAGTTCTTCCGTATGTTGGGTGTATAGCCCTAGTTGTTACAGAGCAAGCTCGAAACCAGATACCCGCCCCTCTAAACGCCAGTAAACGCCAAAAGATCAGTTGTACACGTATTATGAGAGTTCGTCATGCCCCGGACTCGTGTCCAGTGAATTCCATGCGAGAAAGACAACGCAAAATGAGGCCTCCGTCTGCCAGTAACCCCCCCTTTATATCATGAAGATGCATCTCCGTATCTTCCTCGTGGTATCGTGATGAAAAGCAAATCAAAGAACCTTGCCGAGTACGCCGAGCCAAAGACGCCAAACCAGTTGAAGTCCAAGCTCTTTAAGGCCCTCTCACGTCCTCCTCTCTGGTTGGTCTGCTGAATTTTGCAGTAAAATCAAAACTAGAAGCAAAATGTCGCCCGGATGTCTGTCGCGCAAAGGTGTATAATGATATAACTGGCATGCGCCGAGAAGGATATCGTGGCTTGTACGCGGTCTGATGCCTGTGTTCGCCGTGCCATGCTTCAATCGAAAATCATGCCTGGTTCGCCAACGGTGCATGTCCTTCGTTCCTCGCTTGTTCCATTGCTGGACCTATGACTTCCCTAAGGGCACTGGCGGCGAAGGGTGATCCAGAATGTGGGCCGATGGCCGAACCTTGAAAGACGGGAGGTTCCAGCGGGATAGGTCCGGGATGTTCTCCAGTTGTCTTCTGCCCAGTTTGGCTTGCCCGTTCGCGCCAATCATCCTCCCTCTCTGGCTCAGCCTGAGGATCATTTATGATCTGATGACCCCGCGTGTCGGGGCTCGCCATCGGCTGTATCGACCTGGGCACACTCTCGGACCGCGGCTGCTGGTCTGCCGCTGATGGTCGACCAACCTTGCTCTTGGGTTTTGGGTCGGAAGCGGGCGCAGTGGACGAGATCTGGTATGCCGGGGGGCCGACAGGACTAGGACTGTACGTCGACTGGGGTTTGGCCGGTATAGGCTGCGGCGCGATCGGCGCTGGAGTGATTGGTGCATAGCTCGTTGTTTGAGTCGCGTTCGCACGAGCCCAAGCTTCTCTGTCTGCCTTGGAAGGACGACCGCGCTTGCGGCCGGTGCTAGAAGGCGTACTCGTCGAGACCTTCGGGCTGGATGTAGAAGGAGAAGCGGCGAAGCCGTTCGGGGCTGGTCGCGGTTGGATATTGACTGGCTGCGCTTGGGGTTGTGGTTGAAGTTGTGCAAGCGAAGAAGGAGGGGGTTGATGTTGAAGATGCGGTGGGATTTGCAGCTGCGTTTGCGGTTGCAGCTGGTGTTGGGTCTGACTGACACCATGAGATCCGAAACTTCGCGCCGCCGGGTATGCCTGTGGTTCTATGGGAGACATGATGGCTTGCCTCTTAGGTAGCTGCTCGCTAATATCCCCAAGTGACTTCCGCTTCAATGATGGAACCGCTGGTGGTTGTAGTTGCATGTTAAACATCAGCTCCGTGGCGCGCAGACACTGTCGTATATTGCGGCCTGCCAAAGGAAGGAACGTCAGAGAGGGGTCACTGTAGATCTGGTGGCTGGACTGTTAGAACCTACCACCGGGAAGCTGCATCTCCATCCAGTCAGGCGCAATACCATGATACTTGACAAAGTCTACAAGAGTGCCGACGTCCATGTGGCTGACCTTGATCATCTCGGCAAGGACGAACCGCTGTTGATGGGGAGATAGTGAGGTGAGTGCTTGATCAGTGGGCAGTAAGGGGGCTGGACCAGACAGGGACCCAAGACGTACCTTCTCTGCATCAGTAAATACCGACTCCATCTTGGCGATTGGGCGATGCGCTATCTCGAGTCCGAAGGGGAAAGAAGACGGACAAGACGAGAAATGCACCAAAGCGGCCGTTGGTTATGCATTTGAAGTGCAATTGCGACTGATCGCTCTTGGAACAGAGCTCGTGACCAGGCAGGCAGGTAGGTACCTTTGTAGAGAGAGAGGCAGGAGACAGGGTTGCAGTGGCGAAGCGAACTTGTCGGGAGGGAATCTGCTGGTGATCGCAGAGGCAGTGTTGTGACTCTTAAAGGGGGAAAGAAGCGTAAAGACACAGGACAACAACCTGGGAGGTAGAGAGACGTGAGGTAGGCAGATTAGATGGAAAGGGATAAGAGAGTACAGGGCGTAACGAGCGTGAGGACAAGAGGGCAATAAGCGAGAAGCTGGAAGAAGGGCTTCTCGCGAAGTCTCGAGAGGCTTGTCCGCGGAGAGTTCAAGTGGATGGCAATAGGCGACCAGGCATCGAGGCCGGGAGAAACAACCGAGAGAAACGGCAGAAGACGCGCGACTGAGTAGAGCCAAGCGCGCGTCTTGGGGAACTTCTGAGGTGGGACTGCGTGGTGTTGGCGTTCAGTCGCTAAAGTGGATGGAGATGAGGCCACCAGGTGGTCCAAGTTGCCGTTCAAGGTGCCCAAGTTAGGCCAGAAAAGTTAAGTCTAGGATGCCGGGACGGGGAAGGGGGACCCCTGCTCAGGCTGCCCGAAGTGCACAGGGTAAAGCTCGTCGAGTGAGACTGCAGTAACAGAGTGCCCCTGCCGCGGGCGCTGGTATCACGGGATTTTCAATGCTTGTCGCTAAGTGTTGTTAACCTGGGAAGGAACGAGCCATGCGCCCGAAGGTTTTCCAGGTTGGTTGCCCGTCCGGGGAAGGTGCGAGATGGTCGCGAATTGGGTCGCCGTTTCCGTTTATGACTTCAAGTTGAGAGCGAGAAATCTATCCAGAGAGGAAAGAACAAAGGACAACCTAAGTCTAAGCTGAACAGAGGATATATCGGTTCAAGTTGGACAAGATTTGTTTGTTTGCCAACCATGGCAGTCTGAACAGTCTGAACAGTCCAAGTTGTGAAAACACTCAAGTTCCAGGTTTTTGATGGACGTTGGGAGAAAAAGGTACTTCCAGGCCCTCAGTCCCTTTCTGCTGAGTGGTGTCTGCAACCGGGAAAGTTAAGAGTGGGATGTGCGTCCAAGCGTCGGTCGAGCTGTCGGATGCTCTTGCTCTTTCTTCTTCCTTCCTCCCAGAGGAGAGTCGCTTCCCGATCCAGATTTCGTCGTAGCTTCCCTTCTCGTTGCTTCGTGTTCAGTTTTTCAAAAGCTCGCTTGTCTGAGTCGCGTCCTTTCGGCCGTTTCGTTTGGTTTTCCTGCCACCCTCGCTTGTCGCATGAGTCCGCAAATCGAGATGCCTCGATCTAATAAATCATGGCTGGGCGCACCCGTGCAAGTTCCAAGGGTCTTCCTAGGAAAGGGTTGCAAGCTCGCAGCTCAAGTGACCTTTGAGGACGTGCTGACACGAGTGACATGAGTGCTCCTCCAACGACAAGCACAGGCACAAGGAATTGCAGCTGGGGAAGGGCGCCGCCTCCCGAGGGATCGATCCGGCTTCCTGGATTGTGGCTTCTCGAAATCCCGGTGTTATCGTCCTCTCTACTCGTCAAAACAGGGAACTGATGGCCTCGCTGCAAGGCCAACAGTGCAGCTTGAATAGGCTACCCTGAGCTCAGTGAGCAAGCAGGAGTACCAGATTCGGCTGATACCAGGTCGCACAAAACGATTGATTTTCGGGCTCGCAGCGGGAGAGCGGCAGCCCAACGGCGCGCTGCAAATGCAGTCCTGGCGGCAGCACTCAGGAGGGTTCTCTACCGCTCCAAGCCAACATTGCTGGCAAATGCGCTTGTCCTTTCATGACATATCGCATGCAGCTCATTTTCGGATCTGGGTAATGAATGGCTGGCCATCTGCAGCTTCCAACTCTTGCAGCTAGACGTACATATAAATCGTCGGCACTGACCAATGCCCGAGCTGCAACCAAAGCGCCTGACACCACCAAATCCAGACAGCAAGCGCCCCTTCAGAGGTGTGCGCTGTGTCCGGCTGAAAAGAGATAGGGTCAAGGTGTGAGTGGCTACCGCATGGAGATGATCGCTCACCAAGGGAAAAGGTGAATTGGTCCACGACAATCGACTCTGAGAGCGTGCAACTGAAGGAATATGAGCAGCCTTACCGTTTGGTACCCATCGCGAGGACCCTGAAGCTCAGGCCCACTCAGACACTTCGATTCGCGATTCGCAGATCCCGTCTCCTTTTTTCCTCCCTAGACCGGCTTCAATTGGCCCTATCCCTCCGGCACATCTGGCGGAAGCCGCACGCCAGCGGTGGGACGAAGGCCAGATTCCCGGCCGCTCCACCTCAGTGGTCGGGAAGTTCTGGGGGATGTTCGCCAATGGCATCGCTGAAGTGAGCTTTCACCCATCACACCAAGGCCCCCATAAAGTTAAAGCACAAACCAGTGGTTCTTCCCGCAAAGAGCCGCATCTTGTTCTGGGTCGGTCGAAGAGGCTATGATAATCGCTTGCGACGGTCGACGACGGTTCACTGGTGTGTTTTTGGGTTCTTCTGGGGTATTTGTGCTCTCGCGACAACGACAGAAAAGGCCTGAAGAGGCCCTCACCGCCATCTTATACTCCTCGAATGCCTTGGGGCTTCTCCACATAGCATGATGCAAGATGAGCTGGCAGCGGCACCGGATGATATAGCGGCAACCGTTCCAAGCTCTTACAGGTCACAGCCATACACAAACCTCCATTGTCGGGCAGCAAGGCCCTCGTGGCAGAGTGCTTTGCAAATACGCTTCTAGGATTGTGGCAACCTTGCATCACTGTGCATGCCGTTCTGTTCCCTTGCTGGGTTACGTCAACGCCAGCGAACTCTATCCCGAACAAAGGAGGACGCCTCTCAGTGCAGACCGGTCAAACGGTAGCAGATACCGGATTGTCGGGTGGCATAGGGTAGGTTCTTGCCCTTCCTCTCACGTTATGGTCATTGATTATTGATTTGCTGGCTCTGGAAGCGTTGTATGTACTTCTCCCCCGCTATGCACGCCGGGTCCTTGTATCAGTGTCAATTTTCCATCTTCAGACAAGCAAGCGCGGCTTACTGGCCGCGGAAAGGAAGATAGCTAAGCATATACGCTTCCTTTGGGATGACATTGTCATCCCATGGTCCCTCCCTTTCCCATTGGAAGGTTACAAGCACTTAAGCACCGTTCTGTCTACTGACTGTGATAACGCAGGCCGGGAGCGCGACCGGGTCACGGAGGGGAATCCGGACGGCGCAGTATTACAAGTCTGTGTGCATGGTCAGAAATTATCTTGTCTTTCCGCAACTGACATGTGTAGTAAGTTAGCATGTGATGCGCTGTTTCGCTATGTGAGAAAATCATCGTCGTTCATCCAGTCCTTCCCTCCAGACTCGTGATGCTAATGCTGCCAGGATCTGAGGGAGCATCGCAAGACTATTTTTCTGCCCCGGGTATGGAGATTACCTATGCTTCCATAGTGCTGGAATGAAGTGACTCCCGTCGTGACAGCTGTATATGGCATACTATTGCAGGGTCATTAAAGGCGGTAAGAATTGGTAGCGGAGACGGTATCTTGCAAATTACATGGGCGAGGAAGGAACCCTTTGTTGGTTGCGCTCAAGGTGACGGTTTCCGCATTTGGACCAGGTCGGCGGTCGGCAGATGTTTAGTCCGACAGCTTAGTGTCGGCTTGGGGCTCGACGCGATTATTGAGGGACAGTGCCGGCGCAATGGGATTTCAGGACGAGTGTACTTTTGATCACTCTGACTTCTCCCGGAGAAGCCACAAGCAGTACGGACAGGACGGATCCAGCCAGGACCACGATAGCACCGAGAGGTTGACGTGAGTTCTGAGAATTCCGATTGAGGGACCAATTCACCTGCGCTACGATAAGTTTTGGTGCCATGTCGCAAACTCTCGAGGAAACGGAATAGCCACACACGGTCCTTCTTCCCTTGTCGACCCTCCACAAGACTCCCGATTTGCTTTTCGCTTTCGCTTTCCTCCGAACAAACTTCACGCACCTTGATAACTTTTCTGTATGCGTGCCTTCAACTCGCCATACTTCTTCGCATCTCTACTCCCCACGTGAACTACCTCTTTACCCATATCTCTCTAATCTACGCTCGAGCCACCGAATCTTCATAACTCGCCGTGGAGACGGGGCATCGGTCCCTTGGTCTTCCTTAAAGGATGGCGACGGTGAAGATGGAGGAGGACGAACGCGGCGTCGATGCCGTGGTTGGCACCAAACGTGGAGATTCCCCCAAGGCAAACGGCTTGAATATAAAGAAGGATCAACTCAGCGCATCTGCCACGCCGAATGGCTCCGATGCGAAGTCTCCAGCCTCTAGTGTGTTGCCTGACGAGATCAAGCCCGACAACGACAGCGTTTCTACCCCCGACCAAGGTCCCCCGCCGAAACTTTCCCGCAGCAAATCCGCTCAGAAGGCTCAACAAGCACCTGCAATGCTGTTCGATCATCTACCAGACGCCACTGAGGAGTCTTGCAAGAACTTCCAGGTAATTAATGATTGCCTGTACGGTTCGAAGCACATGGGCTCCTCACAACACGATGCGCTAGACTGTGACTGCGCAGAAGAGTGGCGTAAGTTATCCGACATTCCGTCTGCTCCTTGCCTTGCCCTGCCCTTCGAGGTCACCTCCTGACAGAGATTTGATAACAGATGATGGCAAAAACCATGCATGCGGCGAAGACTCGGACTGCATCAACCGGGCAACGAAAATGGAATGTGTCGACCGCGACTGCAATTGCGGAGATGGGTGCCAAAACCAGCGATTCCAGAAGAAACAGTACGCCAGCGTCTCGGTCATCAAAACGGAGAAAAAGGGCTACGGTCTCAGGGCGGACACGGCACTGCAAGCCAACGACTTCATTTTCGAATACATCGGCGAGGTCATCAACGAGCCAACTTTCCGACGACGTATGGTACAGTATGACGACGAGGGCATCAAGCATTTCTACTTCATGTCCCTGACAAAGAGTGAGTTTGTCGATGCAACCAAGAAAGGCAATCTTGGCAGGTTCTGCAATCACTCTTGCAATCCCAACTGTTACGTGGACAAATGGGTGGTGGGTGATAAGTTGCGCATGGGCATTTTTGCCGGACGCAGCATCAGGCCCGGAGAGGAGTTGGTTTTCAACTACAATGTGGACCGCTATGGCGCTGACCCCCAGCCCTGCTACTGCGGCGAGCCTAACTGCACAGGCTACATTGGCGGCAAGACCCAAACGGAGCGCGCCACCAAATTGCCCCAGGCCACTATCGAAGCCCTCGGCATCGATGATTCCGACAGCTGGGATACTGCTGTCGCGAAGAAGGCACGCAAGAAGAAGCCGAGCGAAGACGATGAGGACTACGTTAACAGCGTGCAACCCGTCGGACTGGACGAGGCCGGCGTCACCAAGGTCATGGCCGCCCTGATGCAGTGCAAGGAGAAGTGGATTGCTGTTAAGCTGCTTTCCCGCATTCAACACGCCGAGGATGAGCGGGTCCGGCACCAAGTCGTGCGGATGCACGGTTATCAGATCCTCAAAACCACGCTAGACACCTTCATGGACGACACCAACGTCGTTCTTCAGATCCTCGACATCCTCTACAAACTTCCGCGATTGACCAGAAACAAAATCACCGACGCTAAGATCGAAGGTCCGATTGAGAGACTCACGTCGGCCGACCATGCAAATGTCTCTTTCGAATCAAAGCGGTTGTTGGACGTGTGGAGCAAATTGGAGACGGCGTACCGCATCCCCCGCAAGAAGCATGACTCCAGTGCACCAACCACTAATGCTTTCGATGAGCGCCGCAACATGGGCCGCGAGGAGGAATCCAAACCGGACCCATTTGCCAATAAGGTCATCCCCAAGGGCCCTCGCAGCAACGTCCCTCAGCGCAACATGAATGTCATGCCCGGTGCTCTGCGACCACGCAAGCTACCGCCGACTAACATCCCTGCTGGTTGGTTCATCACGACTGAACAGCGGACGGGTAAATACTACTTCTACAACCTCAAGGGCGAGACCACGTGGATTCGGCCAACAGTACCATGCGTCGAAGTTCCTAATGCCGCTGCCAAGGTGCAGGAGAAGGAGAGAGCATTGCAGGAAATCATCGACAGCCTGACGAAGGAGCGGACTCCCAGGCCATCCGCTTCTCACACCCCGCAACAAAATGGCACTCCCATTCAGGACCCCAAGAAGGAAAAGTGGCGTTCTCTTTCGATCGAGAAACAGCAGAAGATCTACGAGAACACGGTATGTCATCTACTTGTCTGTACCTACACACGTTGCATGGCTTCTAATTCCACAACAGCTCTTCCCCCACGTGAGACACGTGATGAACAAGTACACGCGCAAGCTTCCCAAGGACGAGCTGAAGAGGCTTGCCAAGGAGATTAGCAAGAAACTTGTCGCCTCGGACTACAAGAACAGCCGCGTCAACGATCCCACTACCATCTCGTCGGAGCGAGCCCGGGGAGCCAAGAGGCACGTCAAGGAGTTCCTGGACAAGGCAGTGCTGAAGTTCAGGGAGCACGAGAAGCGCAAGGCGGCCGAGCGGGACGCTAAACATGGACACAAAACCTCCAAGGAGGACGAGATCAAGTCGACTCCCACGGACGAGCCTATCTCTCAAGAGGCGGAGAAGATCGATGACGAGGTCGTCCTCACCGACGTCGAAGACGACGCCAGTCCCACGAGCAGCTCATCTAACAGCAAGCGCAAGCGGGAAGAGGAAGAGGTCGACTCAGCCGCCCAGACCCCATCCGAGACCCCATCCGCCAAGCGCGTCAAGGAGGATGACGCCGACCTCCCATCCCCACCGCCGCCGCCGCCTCCGCCACCAGAGGCCGCGGCCGAGGCAATGGCCGAGACACCCATGACCGAGGAGGAGCGCTCGATGAAGGAGCAGGAGGAGGCGCTCATGCGCGAGAACGAGGAAGCCCAGCGGCTGGCGGACGAGGCCGAACGGACTAAGCATCTGGAGGAAGAGGCCGCGCTGGAGCGGGAGAACGAGGAGGCCATGCGGGACTTTGAGCTCACGCACAACCAGCTCCCCGCCAGCAACGGTCCGGAGGAGAAGTCGGGCGGCCCGCTTGTCAATGGCGGCGCGATGGACCTGGACGGGAGGGAGGACGGATCTATCGAGCACAGTGAGGCGCGGAAGCAGGAGGTGCTCAGCCACTAGACGCGTGGCACCTTTCGATATCTGGGGGAAATATTCCTAATACGAGGGGGGTGTTACAGGCGGTAGGTAGTTTGTCTGGCTTTTTCTAGTGGCGTTAGGTCAGGAGTAGAGCAGCTTGCTGCATAGCGATGTTTTCATATGGCATCTTCAGGTTGCATCAGGTTTTCGGCAGCATTCTTATCATTTTCTCTTCTCGTCGATGGTCTAGTTAAAGAGGGCAGTGTCCACTCGTATATCTGTGGTCCATTTTCCTTTGGTCTCGTGTGCTATAGGGCGCGTCTCACCCGCGAAAGGAAAAGTCAGCGTGCTGGTGGACCGGTGAAATGTGTTTGTGGGTTTCCCAAACGGGATGCTATCTCCTATCGTTAGGTTGTTCGGGCGCATACGACGGAGTTTATGGACATGCTGTCCGCCTTGAAACAAGTGGAATGGAAAGTCCAGGCGTTAACTTGCAAACGGGTTCTTTGGCTTGATACACTGCAAAGGACATGTCCATCGGCGCCGATTGCAGCACCGATGGACGCAGGCGTTATTTTGGGGGATTATCTTGGCCGAGGCAGGCGGCTTGTATCTTAATGTATATACGACGCAGGCACTGGAATGATCTTCTGCAGCGGCTTGAAATACGGACTACAATTCTGATATGATTGCCTTTTGCCGAGGATGCAGCATCGTCCTTGATCCTACCGTGGTCAGACATACGGACATCGGACAAAACTGTTCAGAAGCACTGGGACTGGGAACACCGAGACTTTGGTAGATGTTCTTCACCTGTCAGTCTGCTATAACAGGGTACAAACAAGCCTGCCGTACCATCCTTTTCAGCACATCGCTTTCCTACACCTGCAATAACCACAGCAAACCAATTTCAACCGCCTATTTTCACTATTCCACCCCCCTCACCGCTCACAAAGGCCACTTCCCCCCCTTCCCAAGATCCTTATCCCAAGTCGTCACGATCCCCTCGAGCGCCTCGAGCAGGATATCGGCATGCTTCTGCTCAAAGATGAGCATCGGCCGCAGCCGCACCGCACTGACGCCGCTGCCGCCGATATTGACGCCAAACGCCTTGGCCCTCTTCAAGAACTCGTCGCGGCGCGGGTTGTCGAACGCGATGAACGTGCCCATGCCCTTGCCCCTGAGGTTGTCGAACTGCCCCGGGTACTTCTTGGCCAGCGCCTCGAGCTTGCCGTACAGGTAGTCGCCCACCTTGGCGGTGTGGTTCACCAGGTCGAGCCGCTCGATCTCGCCGACGATGGCGCGGAAGAGCAGGGCGCGGCTCGGGTCGCCCATCCACGTGTTGAACTGCCGGTAGGGCTTGTTGGGCCGCAGCTCCGGGTTGCCGAAGTAGTAGCCCGCCGTCTGCGCCTTCTTGGAGAAGGTCACCATGTCCGGCGGGTGGGGCAGGTCCCAGTGCTCGTGGGCCCAGAACTTGCCCGTCGCGCCCACGCCCGTCTGCACCTCGTCCACGATCAGGAGGACGTTGTGCTTGCGCGTGAGCTCGCGCAGGCCGCGGAAGAAGGCCGGCGAGGCGTGGTTGTCGCCGCCCTCGGACTGGATGGGCTCGACGATGACGGCGCACGGCGGGACGCGGTAGTTGAGGATCAGGTGCTCGACCTCCTCGAGGGACTTCTTCTCCGCGGCCGCGTTCTCCTCGGCGTGGGCCTCGAGCGGGTACTTGAGGTGCGGGAAGGTGGCCTGCGGCCAGTCGAAGGCGGGGATGTCGAGCTTGTGGATCGGCTTGGAGCGGGTGGTGGAGAGGGAGCCGAAGAGGCGGCCGTGGAAGGCGGTGCGGAAGGACAGGATGGAGAGCTCCTTGCGCCCCTTGGGGACCTCGTTGTTCATGGCGCTCTCCATCTCGGCCTCGGTGAACTCGACGTTGGGCCCGCCGCGCTCCTGCTGCCGGCGGTACATGAAGGCGGCCTTGTAGGCCGTCTCGTTTGCGTCGGAGCCGGCCATGGCGGTGAATACTTGGTTTAGGCCCTTGGGCGCGACCTTGAGGATGCCGGTCTCCAGGACCTCGGCCCAGTCGTGGGGCGGGAAGTTGCCCAGGGCCGGACGGTTGATGAGCCCGTTGATGAAGTCGTCGCCTTGGGCTGCTTTGTGCAGGGCTGGGTTGTTGTAGCCGATTGGGATGGAGGCGATTTGAGCGTAGCTGCGGGACACGGGTTAGGCTCGCAGGGCTTGTCAGGGCAGGAGGTGAGGGCTTACACGTCGAGTAGCACGTTGCCATCGGGGTCGGCAATGTAGTTGCCATTGCTCTTGGTGAAGTCGGTGAGCATGTTCAAGCTCCTCGTGTCAAAGACCTTGTCCAGCTTGGCAATGGCCTCCTTGGCCTTGGGGCCGGGGATCTCGGTCTTGACGGAGGGGCCCTCGGGCTCCCACTCGTAGAAGGAGGACATCTTTGAGCTCGTGAGTGAGAAAGGACGGCTGGCAACGTGCTGTGGCACTCGAGTGTGGGCGAGACGGAGGCTACTGGTGCTCAGGGTGCGGAATGCCGAGCTGCTCCTGACTGCTGCCATGGGGCCGGTATATGTAGGGAACGCTGCTGTGGAGGCTGACGAGTCTAGAAGTGGACTTCCACCCGGCGCGTGCGTGAAGCTCAGTAAGCTGATTCGAGGATAGAGAGAGGATCGTAAGGTCGAGGCGAGACTTTTACGCAAGAAAGAATAGAGAAGAGGAGCCGCCGCAAGCTAGATGTCGTGAATAAACTGGCTACCCCCGGCTTATCAACGGTGTGTCTCCGTCAACTCAATGGATTTTGACTAACTCGTGAGCATGTCGGAGGGGCGGTTGTCATTGAAGCGGGGAATGCCAAACAGGGGTTTGGGTCTTGCAGTTACGTCAAAGGACGCGATACGTCACGAATTGTATCGTATGATAGGTTCCTTGAATGTGTGCCTTCCGCGGTTGGCTAGCACGACTTCCTCTTACTGTTGAGCCGACTGGGAATAGCTGAGCCGAGCACCACACTTTCTAAAAAGATGTCTCCCAACAGACAGGTATCATCGGCGTGTCGAGTCGTTCTCTAGGTATTCTCCATGTTGTAACTTGTCGGTAGCCAAACCCATGGTGGATGCTGTGCTTCTGTGCCAAGCCGGCCACGCAAAAGCCAAGCGGACCCTTAGCTCCCCAATTAGACTCCCCACACAGCCGGCGCCTTACGCCAAAGGGTAATTGGAACCGGCCCCCCTGTCCGGGATATGTTTGCCCATTGTGGTCTTGGTCGGATTCTGGTCTGATCGGGTCCCGTAGACTATTTTGACTATAAACGTCGGACAATTGCGAGGCACCCACTTGCTGATGACTGGAAATGTGCGGTCACGACTCCAGCAAGCACGGACCATGCGGATGCATCTCCGGCTCCCGCATCTGGTCCGAAACATCGGCGACATATCGGTAGCAAAAGTTTGAGGGCCTATGCCAAGTAACAACACGGCAAGCCAGCGCTAGGTGAACATACGGTAGATATGCGTGTTGTTGCATTGTTCTGTGTGTCTCTCGCAATACATAAAGCCTCTCCTAACGCTGTTAAACTGAGCCACCTAGACCGGAACCACGCCTGGAAAAGCAGATTGCCAAACAAAGACTGGCCTCGCCAAAATGACAGAAAAGACGCCAATCCAAACTGCCGAAGCCACAGTCTCCAAAACCCTAACGAACCCAGCTGAAAGGAACCACGAGCAAAACGATAAGCTCCAATGCGAACACGGACTGAGCTTGGGTATACCTATAAAAACAACCAACAACAACAACGCGACGAATGCTGCAAAGAGTCAGTCAGAGAAGACCCGACAGAACATGATCGGACGAGCTGGCAACAGACCACTAGCCTGATGCAGCCGGCTCGTCCTTCTGTGTCGGCTGGGCCCCAGCATTCTGAGCCGCTTTCTTCCACGTCTCCACCTCTCGATACAGCCGCTCGCACTCCGACTTCAGCTTATCGTTCGACTGGCTCAGTTCCGTGATGGCTTGCTCAGTAAGCAGCTTCTCCAACGTCCACTTCTCGATATTCTGCTGTTCGTTCTCCTTTAGCTGCGTGATGAAGGCTACCGCACGCTGGAGAATTGACCCCTTGTTCTTCTCGCAGCCCGGAACGATCTTGGCGAGCTCGTTAATGCCCTCGTTGATGGTTTCACGGCGGCGGCGTTCCACTAAAAATGTGTCAGTAGAGGACTAGTTGAGCTTTCTCTGTGCGTACGACTCACCCTCCTTGTGGTTGTCTTTGCGTTGCTTGTGCCACTCCTCGGAGCCGACGGCAGGCTTTGTCGTCGCATATCGATGCGGGTTGTCCTGCACGCCGTTCGGGACTTGCATTTGGGCCGTGGGTGCTGCCATGGATAGTCCGTTGTCGTGCGGCATCGGCGATGTATAAGACGAGTCCGCCTGGTGGTGCTCGGCCTCTCCCGGCACAACTTGAGTGGCGAAAGTTTCCTCTGTGGGTTGAGGTATATGCATCGTTGGGTACATAGAGCCGAGCGCGGCGGCTGCGGTGCTGGATGCGTTGGCCGGATCTGCTGCCTCGTTGTGCTCAACCGAAGCTTGCTGGAGGGCACTGAAATCGTCTACGTTTACATGCTCTTGGGCGGCATGAACGTGCGCGGGATGTGCATGTGCTGCCTGGGCCTGGGCTTGTGCCTGCTGGGCTGCTTGAGCAGCCTGTGCCTGGGCTTGTGCCTGTTGGGCAGCTTGGGCAGCCTGTGCAGCCTGGGCGGCTTGTGCAGCCGAGATGGCATTTTCGACGAACGTCGCGGCGCTGGTGTCCGGAACGGCCATGCTTGCAGTGGGTACACCGCGCTTTGATCGGCGGGAGTCCGGTGACGCGGATTCGGTACGCTTCCGTTTGCCAACCGGAGACGTGGGCATGTTGGACAGGTTGGGCTGCCCTGCGACCATGGAGTCGGCCATCTGGAAGTTGCTTTGACAGAAACGTATCTACTTCAAGGACAGGAGTACAGGACGTCGACCTGGAGTTCAGTTAGTGGTCCGGACGACTTTGGCAACAGCATTGTGACCAAGCGGATTGACAAGACGGAGCGTGATATGAAGTTTTGTTTTAATCTGATGCCGGCCAGACTCGGATCAACTCTGTTGGGATCTTGTATGACAAGGACCTGCTATTGTGACAGCAAGGCCGCCATGGTGACCTGTGGGAGCCTCGAAGCCGAGGGCAGCACCCGCAAGCTGTGGCCAGCCTGCAGCTACGCAGTTCGGCAGTCCGAGGTACTTCGAGTCCAGGATGATGCTTTGTTGATCACGGAAGGTATACAATGGAAAGCAGACATCAAAAGAACGGGATGTGTAAGGTATGGTAAGTGGCATGCTGAACCAAATCAATTGCGAACTACGCAACAGCAGGTAGAGGAGCAGCAGATGCGCGACCTGCTCGCTGAACGCGACGAGCTGACATCAAGAGTCGTTGCACATCATCTCAAATGACGCCGACGACATGTATGCGATGCGATGCCGACAAATTGACTAAATCACAAGCTCCAACGGTCCCCCAGGATGTCGATGATGGATAAATTGATAAGAGATGGATTAGCTTACCTGAAGTGATTGATCGGCTTCAGATCATGTGCTCGAGAGTGCACGGGAAAAACGTGATGAGAGGCAAAGGTGGAAAGGCGGAGGGCGTCGGCAATTCCAGCACGTGTTCGCGCGCGCCGGCAGGCAAGTCTAAGTTTGGGATTCGAGAAACTTGCACACTCGCACTCGACCAGAATTAAAATGATGCGAGTCTGCGTTGAAGTGAGAAGTGCAAAGTAATCGATCGCCCTGCAGATAAATCTCCTTGGACTTTGTTAATTCTAAGTTCGTGCACGCAGTTCAGTTCGTCAGTGATGGCTTGGTGGACTTAAGTGGAGGGAGGAGGAGGGAAAGTCAGGTGAGCGGAAGCGACCACGTGAAATATATAGGTAGCAAGTCACCCTCAGCCTGGAATTAGAGGAATCGACCAATCAGGGGCCCACATTCGAGTAGCCCCACGACGCACGGACCAAGACAAGGCAACCTCGAATGCTCCGGAACGCCAGACGCGGAGACCTCAAAAGTGCAACTGTACAGCTGCACACCACCAAAGATTGCGTCTTCAGCTTCGCAATGCGCCTCACTGGTCAGCAACTGTGTGGCTGCAGTTTCAACACCCAGCTCGACCAGTTGCGCCGAGAGAAGGCCTGTAGGATGTGACTCGGCTCTCTCTGGTTTGTCCGGTCTGTTCGGGTATTATGCAGCCACTGTTTGCTCTATCTTGTCCGTTATCATTGCTTTTGGTGCTGTGCTGTGCTTTGCGACGCGACGCAGTGCCGACAAGTTATGATCGAGTCTCCTTGCACAAATATTCCTCGGCCTCGACAAAGTCCAAGTCCAAGGTGTGTTTCTTTACACGACACACAAGGAGTCATCTGCCATGACCGTCATCGTTGTTTCACCTGTGTCATTGTTATCGGTGTCAAGTGATGCCGTACAAACCTGGCCAAGGTGTCGGCTGCCCCACCACCTTTGTGAAGATGCTGTCGCCGACCGGATAACTGCACATTGATTCATCGCGCCGGAGAGAATGGTGCAGCAGTACCGGTACCGACAACGATCGCTGCCATCCCAACCGCAGAGAAGGGGCTTGGATTATTGAGGGCGGGTGCAGGGTGAGCGTGGTGGTTACACGGGGGAGTGTCCAGCCTTGGTCCTGCAGGAGCCCTCAAACCTCGTGATTCATCAGCAGACACACCAGATGCGATCAACAGACCCCAGGTCTCCGGATTTTTATCGACGCTCAGCGGAACCTGACTCTAGGTACGTGGTTAGTCTTCGCTCTGCTCTCAGTCTTGTGTTAAAGTGATGCCTGGGTCGAAGTGCTCCTTCTTTCTCTGGATAAGGTACTACACTGTGCCTGTCGCGTATGAGCGCCTGCAGCTCGCAGCTCTCGTTCTACGATACACCGATATCGAGTCTTTTGTAAAAACTTCCATTCTTTAGATAGACATATATGATGGTGCACCTTCTTCATTACAAGCTGATATACGACTCTCCACGTGACAAACACTGCTCCATCTCGGCTTCTTCCGCAGCCCAGGCCAACAATGACGCGGGTTCCGACGGAGCTGTGACAATTGACCCCACTGAGCCGTGACCTCCCGCCCCGGACTGAAGCAGACGACGAGCAGCGGTGCCGAGTGCCCGACCTTTTGCACTTGTCTTCTTGCTCACACCTATCATATTGATCTTCATCTTTCTTCCGGTCAAACTCACCATGGCAGACTTTGAAGCTGCCAAGATAGTCCATGAGAACCATCTTCTCTTGGTAAGTTCTCTCCGGGTTACACCTGGGCTCCCACCGCTAACTCGCCGGCCATGTAGGACCAACCACTTCTCCGCCTCCCCTACGAACTCCTCCGCAAGAACTTCCGCTCAGCCCATTGGACAGTCGAGAAGGAATCAACCCAAGTCAAGACACTGCTAAAGGACTCGGCCACCGCCTCGCTGAACGGCAGGAGCTCGCCCGAGGATGTGCTCAAGAGCCTCGACACCATGCTCGCCAAGATGAGAGGCCTGAAGCGGAAGCTCAGCTCGTACGCCGACGAGGAAGCCCGGTTATACAGACAGGTCGGCGCGAGGGTCTCCCACCTGTCTGAGCTGAGCGGGATGCACACCGTCGACGACGTCCGCTACCAGGAGTGGTCCCGCCAGCGGCTCGACAGGTTGCTGGTCGACTACCTCCTGCGGCACGGCTACAGTGCGTCTGCGGTGGCCATGGCGGATAAGAAGGCAATGCGGGATCTGGTGGATATAGAGACGTTTATGTCCATGAACAAGATCCGCAAGTCTCTGGAGGATGGCAGTGTCGCCGAGGCGTTGGCGTGGTGCAACGAGAACAAGAAAGAGCTGCGGAAGATGGACGTAAGTGCCCCTTTTACACCTTCTACTAACCGCTCTCTAACGCACTCCAGTCCAACCTAGAATTCATGCTCCGCTACCAGCAGTACATCGAGCTAGTCCGCGCCCAAACAACCGACAAGCTCGTCGAAGCCATAACCCACGCCAAGAAGTACCTCATCCCCTACAAAGACACCTACCCGCGCGAGGTTCACCAAGCAGCCGGCCTGCTCGCCTTCCCACCCGATCGCGTGGCCCGCGAAACCTCCGTGTCAAACGGCTTCCTATCCGTCTACGTCCCCTACGCGGCGCTCTACTCCCCCGACCGCTGGAAGGAGCTGGCCGACCTCTTCGTGCACACGCACAACGGCCTCCTGGCCCTCCCGGCCTCGCCCCTGCTGCACATCGCCCTGTCGTCGGGCCTGTCCGCCCTCAAGACGCCCGCCTGCCACGGCAGCCACTCGGCCGCCAAGGGCTCCTCCGTCTGCCCCGTCTGCAGCACCGAGCTCAACGAGCTGGCGCGCGCGGTGCCCTACGCCCACCACAGCAAGAGCCACGTCGAGCACGACCTGCTGCTGCTGCCCAACGGGCGCGTGTACGGCAAGGCCAAGCTGGAGGACTACGCCGCCAAGTCCGGGCTGCCGGCGGATAATGTCAAGGATCTGGTCACGGGGGACGTCTATCCCCAGGACAAGCTGAAGAAGGTTTTTATTACGTGACCTGGGGACATTAGGGAGCCGGGGGGTTGGGCTGTGAAAGTTGTTATATCAAGACTGTATGAATGGCACTGGGTTGGCGTTTGGCTCTGGTGGCTGGATAGGGGTACATTTGCTTTGACCTACGGCGTTGCTTCAGGCGAGGAAATGGATTCTTGCTGTTAGTTTTTATTTCAATTTGCAGCGAAACTAGAACGCTTTGCTACGGTCATCTCACAAGTCGGTCGCAATAGTGCAAGAGAAGAGACCGTCGCAACTGTACGTGCCAGAAGACGTCCGATGTCTGCCATTCCGTTACTACCAAACGTCCCTATCTCACATCATACACCAACGGTGCGCAAGAAAGCCATCGCAGGAGCCGTGCTAAAAATACAGGTGTTTTCCTCAGACGGAGGGACGCAACAAAAAGCAGAGCCGGAGAGACGCAAAACGAAGTGGTGCTCGCGAAAGTTGTTGGATTGCCGAACCGTTTACACACAACAGATGCTAGAACTCCAATACCCTCCCTTCCCTGTCCATTCCATTTTCCCCCTCCTGGTATTTCCTCACTTCTCTACATCGCCTAACGATTACCCCCAAAAGCAAACGCGCCAAATACACCGCCCCCTCCGCCGGGCGTCATGGGCCCCATGTGGCCGCCGCCTCCCCCCTGGCCGCCCATCCCGTTCTGCTGCTGCGCGTTGTGCTGCTGCTGCTGCTGATCCCTCGACCCGGCACCTGGGGTAGAGACCAAGCCGACGCTGCCGGTGTTGGGCGTGCTCGGCGTGCCGCCGCCGTTCTGCTCGCCCGACCCGTTCTGCTCCCCGGCGCGCCTCGCCGAGTGGCCGGGCGGCGTGTTCTCCACGTGCGTCGAGGCGGTGGCCAGGCTGCCGCCGACGTGCAGGCCGACCAGCGAGAAATCGGGGATGCCCAGCCCCCAGACCTTGCCCAGGTGCTCGTCGGATATCTCGCCGTTGAAGATCTTCTCGCGCAGCGCGAAGAAGACCCGTCCCGTGAGCAGGCTGTCGGAGCCGGCCTGGTGGGCGGAGCCGACGCGCTTAATCTTCAGCGTCTCGCCTATGTTCTCCAGGCCGGACTTGGCCTCGAACTTCTGCAGGACCTCGATTGTGCTGGGGTCGGCGGGCGTCAGCATGCCGCTGTTGTGCAGCTTGATGGCGTGCTTGAGGAGGTGCTTGACGTCGTAGGTGGAGGGGAAGTAGAGCTTCATAATCTGGTCGAACTCGACCTCGTCGTTGGGCAGGGCCTTGCAGATCATCAGCTTGGTCAGGTAGCCGAAGTCGTAGCCGCCGTGGAAGCTGATCCAGTGCACGTTGTCGAAGCAGACGAGCCCCGAGGGGATGAGGAGGGACGCGAACTCGTGCGGGTCGATGCCATCGCGCTCGAGGGCGGCAAAGTCGATGCCTGCCTGCCGGAGGGACTCGATCGACGTCTCGTTGAACATGTCGTCTTTTAGGGAGAATTTGAAGTTGAACTGCCACGCGTAGGGGAATGGACCGCTCGCACTCCCGTTTCGACGGTCGGCGAGGTCCTGCGAGTCGCTCTTCGCCGGAGGCGTCTGGCCGTCTTCGTTGAAGAGGGAAAGGCCGATTTGGATGATTTTGAGCATGTCGACGTTTGTCCTCAGGCACTGGTAGTGGTAGTCGCTCTTGCCTCTGAAACCGCCCATTGGCCTCGACACGATGCCTGGGAATTCCGTGTCCTATTTCCATTGTTTGTCAGTTCCATCACCCATAGACCGTAGAGAACGGGAGGTCCTACCATCGCGACATATGGGTATTTGTCCACCAGATCTCTCAACACCTTCATCTCCTCGTGTAGGTTGTGCTTCCACACCTCTCGTATCCTGCCCTTAGCCTGGTTGCGAGTCGGGTGGTCTGCTGCTCCCATGATGTGCCCTTGTTGTTGTTGCGGATGCGCTTGCTGCTGTTGCTGTTGGATGTGTCCCGCTTGCGCAAATCCCATACGCGCCGCGTGGCTAGCGAGCCCGGTGTTGTCACCACCCGCACTCCCGAGACCGCCAAAACCGCCGCCGCCCGGCGTGTTGAGCCCGCCGCCGAGGGCTAATAGGTTGCCGTTGCCGGCGAAGGCGTTCATCTGGGCGCTGGGGTTCATGTAGTTGGGATTGCCGCCGGTCATGGGTGGGGGGCCATGGCTGGTGTGCTGTTGAGAATGGGTAGGGAACTGCTGGTGGTATGGTGATATGGCATTTGGTCCGTTGGCGAACCGATTGAGGGGTGGAGGCATCGTTGGTCAAGGCGCAGCAGCACTGGATTTATATCTCGGGGGTCGTTTAGTAGTCTAAGTGTTGCGGCTGAGGTGAGAGCTGGATCAACCATGCCTGACCGAAGTCGGTGTCGTCAAACTCGGTTACGGGGATCGAGAAGTGTGCCAATCAGATGCTAATCTGAAGATTCGATATCTTCAGTGTTTTAAGCTTGTAGTTCTGGCGGTAGATAAACCTAAAAGTCCTGTTCTTTCGTCGGACGATAAAGCTGTGAAGTTGAGGTCGAGGTTGAGACTGGAATGGACGGTGAAATGGATACTTGGTTGATGTCGAGACGGAAAGAGCTACGGTACCAACCCTTGGTGTAGAGTGCTGCCACCTGGCGCTCCGCTTTAAATCGTAGTGAGGTTCCATTTGCACCTCCGTACTGCTCTCAGTACGCGACGGTCGCAGGCCAAAAACCACTGGGACCAAGCCGAAAGCGGACTAGCGGGTGGCCCGAGTGCCTTGAATTTTTGGATTGACTCCTGGACTCCTCCGAGAGTCGAAATCAAACCCATCATTCCCCGTTTCCTTGTTCACAAGTTCCACTCTCCATCCACCGCGAACACCATCTTACGCTCCTTTCTAATGCTCTTTTTCTTATCTTTTTCCACAGCGAAACCACGCTGAGATCTCGCTGGCAGATTACATTCTTGCTTTCACAAACCGCTACTTTTCTTTCTACTACTGGTTCGCATACGGCTATCTTCCTATTTCGCCTTAGGCTCGCAGCCCGGTCATCGACCGCGTGTTTCTCATGCCGATTGCCACCTCACCCTCCGCCGTGCCTCGTCCTGCCGCCCTCGTCAAGATGGACGACAGGAAGAGACCAGCTGTGAGCGCTGTCGATGACCTCGCTCCACCTAGCAAGAGGCTCAACATAAACGGCTCTTCTAAATCAAGAGACGACTCTGGCGATAAGGGCGAAGATGCGTGGATTGAGGTAAGTCAAGTCACACGACAATCCCCTCCCGCCATGTCGCAACTTCACACCTCGCGCATGCATTTCTCTCTGAAAGATCTCATTCCTACAATCGATTCACCTCATGTACGACACCTCCTGCAACAAGTTTTCAAGGATGTAGTGTTTGATTTGCCCTTGGCGTTGACATGCTTCCACCGGGCATGCTCTTCGATCATTGCTAATGCGCAGCTTGCTGGCGGCAGCTTGTTCGATATCCGAGTCAGGCTCGCTTCTTTGTTCAATATCAATGTCCCCCATTTCATCAGATCATGAGATCACATCCCGCTTGCCTCGATACTTGTACAAACCACCGCCGATGGCTTGCGAGAGGATACATGGCTGACTGTTGGATCTCCAGGAATATCAAAAGGGCGCCATCTTCCGGCAGATGCTCGAGTACAAGCGGGAGAAGAGCGGCTTGGAAGCCCGCCTGCAAGACCTAGAGAAAAAGTCGAGCGACCACGATGACCACCTCCGCATCGTAGATGCCTGGTGGCTACAGGTGAGCCCGTCCACGCGTTCGCTGGCGTGTTTATTCTTGCTAACGTTAGCAAGTTGCTGCAAGAAATAGAGCTAGTAGTGGATGGGGCTGTTTCTTCCACGTCTACATCTCCAGACACCGCCTTTCCGACTAGCTTACACTTCAAAGAGATCAAGGATTTCCAGAAGCACGTTTCCGACCAGGGCAGGACGCTGAAAACCAGAATCGACTCGCTAGTCAAGCGTCTTGCAGCCGCAAGAGGCGACGTCAAGCCTGAAATAGCGGAGCTCGAATCCCAACTGAAAGCAGCACTGGCCAAGGAAAAGGAGTACCTGGTCAAGTGCGATCGCCTAAAATCGGAGAATGAGAGACTTCAAGAACAGGTTAGCAGCGAGTTACTGAAAGTCATCAAGGCCGAGAGGAAGTTGGACAGAGTGAGGAGTTCCCAGGTACAAAAGCTCGAGCAACAAGCCCTCGCTAAGGCATCGACACGTCCGAGCCCTCCAGAAGAGAACGGATCTTCGGGAAAGGAAAGCCATGGCAACTACGCCGCACTACAACTTCAGTACCAAGAGGCGATCGCTGCGGTCACAAAGCAAAAGGAACAACTGTCAGCGGCTCTCGCCGAAGTGAATTCGCTCCAGGAGGAGAACACGACGTTGAGATCGCAAAAGGGCGCCGTATCTGACGAAGAATATGCCAGGAGCGACGTATTCAAGCAGTTCAAGATCCAGAACGAGGACCTGATAAGGCGCATCAACAACCTCGAGGCTACTAACAGGCATCTCAGGGAGGAAGCGGAGAAGCTGCAGGCTGATCGAACATCGTTCAAGGATCAATTGGAGAGAGAAGCACAAGCCGTGACTTTGGAACTCGAAGAGCAAATCCAGGTTAAGGAGCAGGACCTCACAAGGATACGATCTGCTCGCGACGAGCTATACGGCGAGAACACGACACTCAAACAGCTGAAGGAGGAAGAACGGACGGCTCTGGAGCATCTGAAAGAGCTTACAGCGGCCACTTCAGATCGCGTCCAGCAGCTAGAGCTGGAGTTGGAACGTTTGCGGCCGACCGAGGACACACCCATGACAGAACCACGCCAAGATATCGAAGCACTGTCGCTACAAGAACTGAAGGAGAAGTACTTGAAGCTTGAGAAAGACTTCGAGTCCATCAATAAGGAGATGCCTCTTCTGGAGAAGTCATACAAGAAGACTATGGCTCTGGCTTCGAAGAAGGTGATGGATTTCACAACATTGGAGGAGAGGGTGGTAACGCTCCTCGCCGAGAAGAGCAAGGCGGACCAGAAGTATTTCGCAGCTCGCAAGGACATGGATATCAGGACCGCTGAGATCAGATCTCTCCGCCTGTCCAACGGAAAGAGCTCAGATATTATCTCTCAGCTCAAAGAGTCGGAAGCACAGAGCCGGATGCTGATCAGCAACCTGGAGAAGCAGCTGGTTGACCTCAAGCAATCGAACGCAGCGATAGCAGCGGAGAACAAGAAGCTGGAGGCGGCCAGTTCAGAAGCAAATCGCCGCGCAGAGTCGGCAAAAGCCCAAATATCTGAGCTAACAAGCCTGGTCAAGTCCAAGGATGCTGCAGCTGCCACACTGCGGCAACAGGCCATGGAGCACGAAACGGAGGCGGAGAAGCTGAAGGTGCGGGTCGAGCACATTTCGAAAGAGCGCGACAACTGGAAGACCAAGAGCATGAGCAACTCATCGAGCGAAGAGGAGATGTTGAGGGTAAGCCTGGTCCTGTCATTGACGTTGCAGAGTGTGTGTTTGCTGACTACTTATGCAGAATCTTGTCATTTGCTCTGTCTGCCGAATCAACTTCAAGAACACGATTCTGAAGACATGCGGTCACGTCTTCTGCAACGAGTGTGTCGACAACCGCATCACTAATAGGATGCGAAAGTGTCCAAGTTGCAGCAAAGCTTTCGATAAGTCCGATGCCATGCCGGCACATCTTTAGTAGAGGTATTCTTAGCCCGGGTGTGGCCCAGAGAAGCGGGAGAGGTTATCGGAAGTTTTATCCCACCCAGCTCATGCTTTCTTGGAAGGCATTGGCCTGGCGTTAGTTTTGTATTGGATGCGCATTGGACGTCTGTCTTAGTGCAGACCACGAGTCTGTGTACTATTATTCTGTGAGGGAACTGTCACAAGCATCTGCAGCCGCTGGGAAGGGTCTTGAAAGGGGAAATCCATATAGCGCTGAGGAACAGGATAGACTAGAGGCACCGAGTGCCCGGCCCTTGTATCAATGTACAAATCACCAGTACCGAAGTTTACCTCCTGTCTGATGTCTGACTGATCGTTAACTCATCACACCGTCTAGCCCTCTTGCGTAGTTCGTAGGTCCATTCACCTCCGACTCGTCGAGCCAAAGCCCGTGCTCTCATGGCGTGCGCTCGAACTCGACGAACTCGACCCTCCAGACCTCGTCCGTCCTGAACCCCATGTGCTGCCGTAATCACTGTTGTTGTTACCAAACCATCCTCCGCCATCGTTCCGACCGTAGTTCGTCTCTTGCGTGTTCCTATTCCTGTTACCAGCCATATACGCCGCAGCCGCACCACCGGCCAAACCACTCCAGAAACCCGGCCTCCACCCCTGCGCTCCACCAGCATCCGGCTTGGTCCCGGGATACGGAGGCGGAGGATCATCCCACCCGCCACCACCACCACCTCCTCCAGGCCCAAAACCGCCGCCGCCGCCCCAGCCCCTAGGCCTTCTCCTAGCCTGACCCGGCTGAGGAGCTCGCGCAGCCGTACACGCACCCCACACGATCCACGCCATGACCGCAACAAAGACGACACCAAACAGATACCCAGCCCAATCCGTGTCTCCTCCCGTCCAACCGCCGCCCTTGCCCGCTAGATCGGGGTACTTCCTCTCCCCCTCGTCCGTCAAGACGAGTCTGTACTCCACGCCACAGCTGCCGCGCAGCACGTAGGGATCGTCGGGGGAGCTGTACCCCTCGCAGATGACCTCGGTGCTGCCCAGCTTCAGGGTCGGCGGCAGGGAGGCGGTGCAGCTCCACTGGATGTCTTCCGGGCTGTATCCGGCGCCCTGGTTCTTGCACCGCATCGTGTCGACCGTGTGCAGGGTGCAGATGCGTTTTGGGGATGTGCATTTCAGCTGCGGGAGGGCGGGCACGCGGCGGTGGGTGGTTTGTTTGCCTGATCGGAGGGTGAGGGACTGCACTTCGGAGAGGAGGATGGCGTCTTTGGGCTTTGCGGCCGAGGCGAGGGGGAGGGTGGAGAGGAGGCCGAGAAGGAGGGTTGCTGGGGAGAGGAGGTTGGGATGCATTTTGAGGGTTTGTTGTTTGAGGTTGTTGCTGTTGATGATGATGGTCGCCGCGTTGGTGGCTGCGATTTAGCCAGAGTTCCGTTGCAACACCATCAGCGGGAGGTAAGAGCTGGAGAGTGAGAAAGGATACGATGCAGCGCTAGGAGCTGTGAAGTTTAAAGTCTAAGGTAGAGCTTCAAAGGACAGTTGTCAAGTTTGGGTGGCGAGCTGGGACCTGAGTCGCAAGGCTGCTGGCTACAAACGACTTTGGCCTGCGTCATCCCACCTGCCAGGCATGTGAATCCCATGGCAGGGTTCGGGTTCAGGTCCAGGTCCTGGTGGGGCCAGGGTACTTGGTACATGGGCGGCAGAATTGACCGCCTGGCCCAATGCGGGGTCCTGAATTTTTCGCTCCAACACCGCCAAAAAGTTTCGGGGTGAGAAAAGCTGTAGATAACGGCCGCTGTATCGATATCGACAAGACCACACCGAACTCCGCCAATACCCAGTACTTCCAGTTCCTACCACATTCAACCGCCCCTCCCCTCCTCAAGAACAGTATCTTAACCACCACACATCAAAATGCCCAAGTCAAGGAGGGCAAAGGTCTTCCACCTGACGCAGGTGAACAAGAAGACGCGCGAGAACAAGGAGAAGCTGTTCGACAACATCCGGGAATGCATCCCCAACTACCAGCACTGCTTCGTCTTCAGCGTCGACAACATGCGGAATAACTACCTCAAGGACGTCAGGAGGGAGCTGGACGACTGCCGGTATGCCATTGCCCCTGGTTCAATCATTACGCAGGGATCGTCCCAAAGCACTTGGTACTAACATGGTCCCGCACACAGCATCTTCTTCGGCAAGACAAAACTCACAGCCCGCGCCCTCGGCTCCACGCCCGAGGAGGCCCAAGCCCCGGGCATAGACGGCCTGACCAAGTACATCTCGGGCACCGTCGGCCTGCTCTTCACGAACCGCGACCCGTCGTCCATCACCGAGTACCTGACGGCCCTCAGCCCCGTCGACTTCGCGCGCGCCGGCGCCGTGGCGAGCAGGACCGTCGTCGTGCCCCCCGGCACGGTGTACAGCACGGCCGGGCAGGTGGCGCCCGAGAACGACGTGCCGCTCGGCCAGGCCATCGAGCCCGAGCTGCGGAAGCTGGGCATGCCGACGAGGATGGTGCAGGGGCGGGTCGTGTGCGGCGACGAGGGCCAGATCGCGGGGTACACCATCTGCAAGGAGGGCGAGGTGCTGGACTCGAGGCAGACGAGGCTGCTGAAGCTCTTCAGCGTGTGTCTGAGTGAGTTCCGCGTCAAGGTCGTGGCGTACTGGAGCGCGGCGAGCGGAGAGGTGACGGAGGTCGAGGCGGCGAGTGAGGAGGCGAAGGGCGAGGCTATGGATGAGGATGAGGAGAAGAGCGAGTAGGATGGAATCATGACATGGCTATAAATATTTGTCAAAGGGGGGGCGGCTTCACGTTCTTCGCCGCATCTTCTGTGTTCATTAATAGGGAACATTTGATACCATGACTTCGTTTAGGCGGTTCGGCCGGCTACAGGCGTCTTAGAGGGAATCGGAAAATGGGAAAGCTTGCATAACATGATGATGCTACTTGATATTACCTAAAGTAAAGGGGCGGTGTCACCAGTGGAATTGTACGCTGGTGCCACGTCTAAAGATGAAGTCTACATCTGGGTATCTTAGCAAAAGACTCTACTATCTTTGACCATATCTCAGATACCAAACAAGAATACGACTAAGCAAAGAGAATACTAGAAGGCGAAACGATCACATCACTACCTCTATATGCCTAGGCTCTTATTATACGAATAAATGGATGCGAAGTCGGAATCTGAGTGATATATGCAGGTTACTGCGCTTAAAATGCGTGCCCACAAGTGTAGAATTAGCCCCTGAAGTCCTGTCACCAATGCTAATTGTATCCAAATGCAACATCACCGGGCAAGACGGACATGGAAGCTCCTGAACGGATTATTATTAACAACGAATCGAGCGTGAGTGTTACCTCTAAGCTACTCCAGAAAATACTATACTAGCACTGTAGGCCAAAGCGCGGTTCCCGATCCCGCGGTCCTTCTTCTAACCCAGAGTTCCGCCGGATATCTAATGGCTCTCTCGGAGCAACTATGCCCACCGAACGCCCAGCGAAATGCTAATTGCTAACCAAAAAAGTGTACAAAAGAAAAGTTTTGCAGGTTTTTATCACCGATGCTTCTCCAGACTCTGCAGATTCACCAGCTCCGCATACCGCCCGTTCTTCTTCATCAGCTCGTTGTGCGTGCCCTGCTCGACAATCCGGCCCTGGTCAAACACGTAGATGATATCCGCCTTCTGGATCGTGCTGAGCCGGTGGGCGACGGCGATGGTCGTCCGCCCCTTGGCCGCCTTGTCCAGCGCCGCCTGCACGACGTGCTCGCTCTCGCTGTCCAGCGCGCTGGTGGCCTCGTCCAGCAGCAGGATCTTGGGGTCGCGGATGAGGGCGCGCGCGATGGCGATGCGCTGCTTCTGCCCGCCCGACAGGAGCGCGCCCTTGGAGCCGACGACGGTGTTGAACCCGTCGGGGAGCGACAGGATGAAGTCGAAGATGTTGGCCTCCTTGCAGGCGGACTCGACGTCCGCGTCCGTGACGTCGGTGGCGGCGCCGAGGAGGATGTTCTCCCGGATCGTGCCCTGGTAGAGCGTCGGCTCCTGGGACACCAGGGCGATGTGCTTGCGGTAGTCGTTGACGTTGAGGCTGCTGATCTCCTTGCCGTCGATGTAGACGCCGCCCGCCAGGGGGTCGTAGAAGCGCTCGATCAGCGCGATGGTGGTGCTCTTGCCGCAGCCCGACGGGCCGACGAGGGCGACGTACTGGCCGGGCGAGACGGTGAGGTTCAGGCCGCGGAGGACGGGCTGCTCGGGCCGCGTCGGGTAGCGGAAGTGCACGTCGCGGAACTCGACCGTGCCGTCGACCACGTCGAGCTTCTCTCCGTCCGTGGACCAGGTGTCGATCGTGGGCTTGCGGTCGAACAGCGTCTTTAGCGTGCGGGCGCTCTCGGCCGCCTTGCCCATGTCGGGCGCGAAACTGAAGACGGTGCCGGCGGACTGGGCGCCGAAGATGACGGACGAGAAGACGACGAAGAAGGTGAACATGCCGTATTCGTACTTTGCGATCAGGGTGCCGCCGTACCAGAACCCGAGGGCGAAGGCGAGGAACATGAAGGACTGGGAAGCTGCGTACAGGATGCTCGACCTGAGGACTGAGATCAAGCTTGAGCGCGCCTGGACCGCGAGGGATTCACGGTACTGGTTGATGACGTCCTCCTCGCGCGTAAGGGAGGCCACGGTGCGGATTGCGGTGATGGCCTCGGACGCGTAGCTGGCCGACCCAGAGTACGCCTTCTTCGCCCGGCGTTGGTAATGTGCCAGCATCCAGAAACGGAAGAAGCCGCATCCGAGCAAGATGGGAATGGTAGAGATGCAGACCAGAGCTAGCTTCCACCCCATGGAGAGAGCGAGAGTTATGGAGGCGATGAGCGTCGTGGAGACCATGATGAGGGTGCCAAGGGTAGCGCCGCTGAGACCGGCAACGTGCGTAGTCTCGGTGCTGAGGAAGGATGTCAAGGCACCAGCCGAGTTCTCGTCAAGGTCAAAGAACTCAATGTCCTGGCGGAGCATTGTGCGGAATGCCTGGTCGCGGACACGGTGGATAAGACGTTCACTGCACAAAGCAAAGATCGAGCCTTGGAGGGAGAACGACAGGAACATGACGAACGCGAGCATGAGATACACTGGGAAACGTCAGCGTTCAAATGGAGGATAGAGGATGAGGAGGATAGGCTCTTACTCAGACTCCAGAAAGACGCATCGTGCTTGATAACAGGGATCGACAGCGGAGTGATGGGGACAGACCTATCGAGGACCGTTAGCGAACGTTCATATCGTCCAAAGTAGAGATTGGGGCATCACTACTTACAATGAGTTGATCAGCTTGGCAAAGAACACAGCTTGTGTGGGATTGCCAGCACCGCAGATACCGGAGAATACCAGGCCAACAAGCATAAGCTTCCACTCGCTCCTGTTGAAGCTGCCAATCAACTTGATCAAGGTCCACAAGCCGTACTTTTGCTTGGCCTGCTCCTGACGAGCCGCGAATGCGACGCTGCTGGCGCTCTTCTGCGTTGATGATCGGTTCAACCTGGCGCCAATGTCGTCGTCGGGATCGACGACATATCCGGCTTCGGCTTCCGCGGCGTCCTTGGGATGAGTAGAAGTCTTCCGCAGGAGGAGAGCCTCTTCCTCCTTATTATCGAGCTCTGCCTCCTCTTCGGCGGTCAGTTCGTTTACGGCGGCGATCTTCTGTGCAGTCACTAGGTTGTAGTAGGCGCCACGCTTCTCGAGGAGCTCGTCATGCGTTCCCTGCTCCACGATGTGGCCCTGGGACATGACGACGATATTGTGAGCATCCTTGATCGTAGACAGCCTGTGGGCGATAGTGATGGTCGTCCTGCCCTCGGCGGCCACCTCGAGTGCGGCCTGGACCACGCCCTCGGACTTGGTATCAAGAGCACTGGTAGCCTCGTCGAGCAGTAGAATCTTGGGGTCGGAAACGATAGCACGAGCAATAGCGATACGTTGCTTCTGTCCTCCGCTGAGTAGAAATCCGCGCTCGCCGACGTTGGTCTGGTATCCTTCGGGTAGAGAAGAGACGAAATCGTGGGCATTGGCTTTCCTAGCAGCCTCGTAGATGCGCTCTTCCTGCTGCTCGGGCGCCTCGTCCTCCCACTTTGTACCGATGAGTCCATGTTTGATGTTGTCGTAAATAGTGGTGCTGAAAAGGGTGGGTTCCTGCGAAACGAGAGAGATCTGGCGACGAAGCCAGCGGAGGTTCAGCGTGGAAATGTCGACGTTGTCAAGATAGACTGTGCCTTGGACGGGAGCGTAGAACCGCTCCACCAATCCGACGATTGTTGATTTTCCACTACCCGATGCGCCAACGAGAGCAGTCGTCTTACCGGCAGGGATGGTGAGCGAGACATCCTCCATGACGACCACATCAGGCCGCGAAGGATAAATATGCCTAATATTCTCCAATCGAATCTCACCGACCAGGTTCTCGATCTTTCCGCCGTCATCAGTCATCGGATCAAGCGGCGATACGCGATCGATCGTGTTGTAGATCTTAGCCGCAGCGCCAAGAGCTGTAGTAAAGGCTTGGACGTTGGGCGCGACATTGCCAAGATTGAAGGCACCGATCATGATAGACATCATGATAATCAGTACCTTGCTCAAGGGAATGACTTCGTCAACCAGATACCGAGAACCCATCCAGAAAGCGAGGCCATAGTTGAGGTACAAGATCAGCATCATGCCTGCGACCATGAAGGCGAGAGTCATCTTAAGCCTGAAGCCGAAAAATTCGGCCTTGACCAGGTGAGTGTTGTACTGGCGAGCCAGACGATCCTGGGTTCCGAACGCAACGGCATTGCGAACGCTGCTAATGACCTCGTCGGCAACGGTGCCGCCCTGGGCGTAGGCATTGATGTTCTGCTTGGAGAACCTGACGATGAAAGTCGAGCCGGCGCCCATGCAGAGCAGGAGAGCCCACACCGTACTCGTCAGGATGAGGGTGAGCTTCCAGTAGCTAACGAATCCAATCACAAAGGCTGCGACGAAGGTCGCGACAGCTGCGAGCGTCAAGCTGACCTTCTCCGAGATACCCTCCTGAATCAGATTTGTATCGGCAGTGATGCGCGTGGTGACCTCTCCGGCGCCGAGTTTGTCGAAGAAGCCGATGTTCTGGCGCATACAGCTCTCGAGATAGTGCTCGCGAATCTTTGAGCTGACGTGCTCGCCGGTGTAAATGAAGCCCACCGTCGCAATGTACGTGGCGACAAACTCTCCGATGGCGAGGTAGACGAAATACAGGACCAGATGAGCCATCTCGCCCGTGAAGTCGTCATAGCTGCTGTTGCCTTGGAAGAAATCCTGGAATGTCCCTTGGAGGTTACCGAAGATGACAGTCATCAGGGGTAAGGCGGCACCAGAAGCGATAGCGGCGACGCCGGACACAGCCATGATGATGAGGTCGTTGCGCGAGGCATAGCGGTACAGCGTTGCGATGCCGACCTTGACATCGGGTGTGAAGACCTGGTTCTTCAGGACGGCAGCCTGGTCGTCGGGTAGATGCTCGTACGGGTCGCCGTCTTCCTCTTTTGCGATCTGCTTCACCACTCTGCTGTCGGCTTTCTCCAAGTCCCTGGATTGTGCGCCCTTGGCGGTGCCTTCGGTAGAGCCGCCATGGCTGGAGGAGCCTCCAGAAGGGGGCGGATTCGCAGGCGTCTTTTCTGTGATTTCAGCGCCCATTGTGACAGCCGTTGGAGAAGGACGCGACGGTCTCCTGGCAAACGAATAAGGGGTGCGCGCAGTCGGGGGAATTATATAGTGCTGCCGCAAGCAAATGCTGGATTAAGCTATCTGTGCCCTGGTCCAGTCGTTTACCAAGGTAAGTCTAGTCGTTATATTTACTCAGGTGCCTTACATACAGCAGGCAACAGTAAACAAGGGGGAACGAAAAGAAGATAAAATAGGTAAACGAGAATATCAAGTGCCGATTGACAAGTTTACAGCAAAGTAAACCAAGAAGAACAGAAGAGCCAAGAAGACACCGGACTTGGCTCCGCGCTTTGGGACAACGGCTACCTTTTAATCAGGCCAGCTAGGACACGAAGGAAGGTCATGATTCCACGGACAACGGGCAGCCAGGGTTCCGTCACGTACAAGAGCAGTGCAGACACGCGGCATTCCAGACAACCGCTATCCCCCGCCATAGTTGCGGCGATGGCCACCACCGCGAGCGACTTGCCTTGTATGGAAGAGCAGCCCCACTGCCCTGAAAAAATATCCTGGTTGTTCGTAATTGCGGCTCGGAAGGCAAGCGGGAGACGTACCTTACTTGGCACTAACCCTACCTGGTAAACGAACAAGGACCAAAGGAGTTCCACGAGAGGGACTACCCTTTTCACGAGGGGGACTAACTACTAACCTAATCAAGGCAATTAAGCGAGAAATTCAAGCCAACTCCCCACCCACACAGACCACTATACATCTATCTTAACATCTCTTTCTTAGAATCAATTGAGAGTCAAAAAGTCGTTGAAAAATGAATAATTAAGATTAAAGGAAACGGTTAAAGCGAGGTTAGGGTTAGGGTGGTTAGGGTTAGGCGGTTAGGGTCAGAGTTGGGGTTAGGGTCGGGGTTAAGGCTAGAGTTAGGGCGTGAATACGGAAATAGTTAGGTGTTAGGTTCGGTGTAGCTGTTAGTGATTTTGGTGGAGGGTTGTAGGTTAGTCCCCCTCGTAAGGAGGGTAGTCCCTCTCGTGGGACTCGGACCAAAGTGCCTACAGGGACCTAAAAACGAAGGTACCGGTAACAGTATCGGCCGAGTCTCCGCGTCACTGAATTGACCGAGCATTCTCTCCACATGAACATCAACTGTACGAAGTACCAAGTGACAAGTCCATGATCAGCGCAAGATCCTACCAGTAATTTTTCTTATCAGATGCGGCGTGACAAAAACACTCGCAACAATCCAATCTGTGCAACATGGAATGAATCAACCGGCGATCGGCAAACATCCTTCGGGGCACCTGAACGACCCGATTCCCGGTCCGGGCCACCAATCTTACTGCCTGTACCATCGGCACCCGGTGCCTAAATTGCTAGGTGCGTATTCGGTGCGTATCAGGAACAAGTGCAGACTGCAGAATCAAGCCATCACCATCTAGCCTGCTTCTCGTTTCCCCTAGTGGTACATTCTCAGAGGCTAGAGACTAAGTCTCGTTTACCCCGAACTCAAAGGTCCCTAGAAACTAAGCATCAAGATGCCGTTCGCACCTGTGAACGAATCCGAGCGAATGCGAGATCTGACACGCCACCATCTGGTACGGCAGTGAGTAGGAGGCTCAACTTCGGACAACGTGATAATCAGCGTAACTGTATTTCAAGCTTCACAAACTTGGGATCTGAAGTATGGACACGGTGAATCATCCTGCTGCAGGGCGCACCGGGTCGGACAATCCAGTCTGCCCTTTTCTTATCATTCGCTATCTGGAAATCACAAGTCGTCTTAACATCTCCTCACTTGGGAGATGGACGACCCGGAAACGCGCACAAACCTACAATTACACGCGAATACAATTGATAGTACAACATCATGCCGACTTTGAAAAACCGCCTCGTAAGGGCTATGCACAAGCTTCCTGGGTCAGTGGGCGTAGTCATTACCCTTACCTCTGACCTTACCTAGCAGTGTTCTTCCATGTTTCCCAACTGCGCTGTCCCTGTTCCGAGCCCCTTTTTGAGAAGGAAAGAAATAAAATACAGTACAAAAGGTGATTACCTTCCAGCCCACCTTCTTAATGGAGATAGTCACGGAAACCAGCCGTTGAGAGACTGCGACTGGGCACGATGGAAGAAGGTTCTGACGTCCAGGTATCCGGGTCCGGGATTTGTTGATTCCGGGGAAGAATGAGGGCCGCTCGCGCATATAATGATGAATACTCCCGAAGAGCGCACATGTCCATGGCTCGTTGCGACGAAGCATTTACCTTGCCCTAGTCGCTGTATCGTGTGTGGATGATGGCTCAACATGGCGTTGACGGTCGTCAACATACCTTATGGAGCAGGCTTACCCCTGGTGGCAGAGGGAGGATGTGAAGTAGCAGACTGAGACGAAAAGGTGAGGAAAACGGTCTGAGATACCCACCACAAGACATCTTAGGGATTGTCCTGTTAGTAGCGTCGCAATTTTCGGGGGTCCTCGTTGCCGCCACCTTCGTAGCCACGCTTGCGTGAGTCGTCATCTCGAGGTCGGTCGTAGTCTCTGCCACCGCCGTACCCATGGTCTCCGCGTGGCCGCACCGGCTCCATGTTGCTTCCGCTTTGTCGAGCGTTCCGGTCGCCACGATCTCCGCCGCCACGGTAGCCTCGGTCGCCTCCGGACCTGTCATCATATGAGCGACCACCACCGCCGTCACGGCCATACCCACCGCTCGGACCGGAGAAGTCTCTCCTGTCACCGCCGCCGCGAGGTCCGCCGAATCCGCCGCCGGGTCCATTGGGGGCGTTTGGCGGAGCGTAGCCGTTCTGGCCGCCGCTGAAGCCGCCTCTGCCGCCGCCGCCAAAGTCGCCTCTGCCACCGCCAAAGTCGCGGCCACCCCTGAAGCCTCCTCCACGGAAGCCGCCCCTCCCACCACCAAAATCGCCGCCGCCTCGGAACCCGCGATCACCTCCGTCACGGCCGCCGAAACCACCCCGGAAACCGCCGCGGAAGCCACCACGGAAACCTTCGCCGAAACCACCACCCGGTCCCATAGGTCGTTGTGGCATCGCCTTGGTGTAGCCTCTGCCTCCGAGACCACCACCGAACCGGCGTGGCTTCCATCCCTTCACTGTGCGTCCTCTCTCGACGTCTACCTTGATGCGACGGTCCTTGATGCGAATGCCATCACATCCGTCTAGTGCAGCTGCTCACATGCGCGCCATAGGCGCTTTTGTCAGTTACGCCTTACCATGATTACCTCTGGAGAGTCTGGGTCAAGGAGGATGAAAAGGAGGGAAGGGGATCGGCAAGCTTGAGGGCCCTGTTACCGCGGTATGATAGAGTGTCTCTGGAGGTGTTGTTGTGCAGGGAAAGTCAACTGGCTGTGTTTACCTCTCATATCCTTCTCGCGTTCAAACACGACGAAGGCATAACCGCGATGTGGTTTACGCTTCTTGTTACCCTTCTCATCAGCATGTGTATCTTTGACGATCCGGATCTAAAGATGTGTCAGCTTCTGGTGCAGTGTATCGCAGAGGTTTAGAAAACGTACGCGTTCAATAGGCCCGAAGCGCCCAAACTCTCGCTCAAGATCCTGTTCATTTGCTTCATAGCTGAGACGAGCGACAATCAATGTCTTGAAAGCGTCGCCTCTGATATTGGGATCGTCTTGAGGATGGTCTGCAGAGGAAAAGATGTTTGTCAGCGACGGTTCAACGATACGTGGCAGTGTCGCAGTGGCAAGAACGTACAGTCCTTGGGGCCTTCTGTGAGCAGTTTCTCGACAGCTTCCTTCTTCTCGCGCTTCTTGCGATCGCGCGCTTCCAGCCAGCTCTCCGTCGGGTGATATTCATATTCTTGCTCGTATTCCTTGATTGCAGGTAGATACTGTGCAACACCCGAGATGGTTGCGGTCTTGCGCTGCTCGGGAGCATAGTCGCTAGGCGGCACCCAGCGCAGGGGAGGACGCGGCGCGAAGAGCGCGAGGAGATTGGGTGGTAGCTTGTCCGTCATGGTTGCGGTACACAGCGCCTGTGGATTGCGAAAACCTTCAAGTCAGATCTTCTAGCCTCTCAGTGCCCGGTAGCTACGGCTGTCTGCTTTGATGAAGATGATGCGAAAAAGGAACAGAATGAATTGACTTGGACTCTGGAGGGGAGTCAGTCGTCGTCCAAGGTTGAGACAAGTTTGGAAAAGGTAACCGCGTTGCTCTTTGGCAAATTGACAGCTGCAGGCAGCCCTTGGTCTGTGCGTTGGTGGTCAGGCCAATCACCTGCCGGCAACATTTTTTGAGGAGCTCATTCTTCACGACTCGGATCCACCCGGCAGGAGAACGGATTCAACTTCCAACGAAGTCACAAGCCCAAGTCCAGTGTCATGAGGGCAAGTCCTTGCCATCTTCAAATATGACCGTGGTAGCGCTGAAGCAGATCTCGACTGCCAGAGTAAGTTCTTCAGTCACGAATATATCTCGTAGCAAATGACTGACTTGCTTTGTCGCAGAATGGCGTCGGCGCCTTCATCTTGCAGTGCAAGAAGATGGACTTTCACTACTGCGATTGGGCCGGCAGCTCCAAGGGCATGAAGTATGTTAACCTCTACCGGTCCTACGACACATTTACCTAACGCACCATCTTTCTCTAGCGGCTTTATCAAGTCTGTCCTCCCGCGGTTTGCGGCAGCGCACCCCCAGATCGAGTTCCAAGTCTCACCACGACCGTCAAAACACCCCGTCATTATCGGACACTACATCAACGGAAAGAAGAAGACCATCTGCGTGAGGAATATGGAGCCTCTGCAGGTCTTGAAGAAGGCTGAGCTGCTACGAGAGGCCAGCGGAGAGAAGTTGAAGCGGACGACCAAGCCGGTGACAAGCAGCAACCCCAGTGTCAGAGGAATATGGTCACCGTTCCACGGCGAGGGACTGAAGGTGTAGACCGAGATACATGGTCTCCGGTCAGGGTGTTGGATCAGGTGTTGGATTGTACAGTACGGGCGCGGGATTGTATAGATGGAGTCAAAGTGAAGACGCACATGTATACTTTATGGGCATATAGCGGCGCAAACTGATATCAATTCACGGATCAAGCAAGTATTGTCACGCAGTACGAAATGTTGCAGCAGTGAACTGGTGTGATCTTGCCATCCATCGGTCATTTTAGGGTATTTTCAGACTTGTACATATCTATCACTTCCACGCCGTGCTCGACACTCCAGGTCTGTCGCGGAGTCGAACCAGCACTAGACTGTTCTGGCGCCTTACTGCTTGCTGTTGATAATGTCGACGACTGCCAGGAAAGTTAGCCATCAGAACAAAAATGTTACAAGCGCACTTCAACTTACACTCAGGCTTGAGACTGGCACCACCGACAAGGAAACCGTCAATGTCGGGCTGGGTAGCAAGCTCCTTGCAGTTCTTTCCGTTCACGCTGCCACCGTAGAGAATCCTCGTCTCCTCGGCGACGCTCTCGCTGACGTTCTCCTTCAGCCACTTGCGGATAGCAGCATGCACCTCCTGCGCCTGCTCGGTGCTGGCAACCTTGCCGGTGCCAATGGCCCAGATGGGCTCGTAGGCGACGACGATGTTCTTCCACGCCTCGGCGCCGCCCAGCTTCTCGCTCACGGCCTTGAGCTGCCCGGTGATGACGTCGAGCGTCTTGCCGGCCTCGCGCTCCTCGAGCGACTCGCCGCAGCACCAGATGACGCTGATGCCGCCGTCGGTGGCGTACTTTGTCTTGGAGGCGACCACGGCGTCGCTCTCGCCCAGGATGGTGCGGCGCTCCGAGTGGCCGAGGATGGCCCACGTGATGTTGCTGTCCTTGAGCTGGCTGACCGAGATCTCGCCCGTGAAGGCGCCGTTGGGCTTGTCGAAGACGTTCTGGGCGGCCACCTCGATCGTGGGCTTGAGGTGCTCGCGCACGAGGAGGAGGTAGAGCGCCGGCGGGGCAATGACCACCTCGGTGTTGGGGTCCAGCTGGGCCTTGTTCAGGCCATCAACGATGGACTTGACGGACTCAATGGTACCGTTCCTAGGTTACGGCATGCGAGGTTAGCTCAAGGTATGTATCTATAGCATCCCGTCTGCCCGGCATTGGATGGCGGGGTCGATGCTCGGGGTCATGGCGGGGTAGAGGTTCACAAACATCTTCCAGTTTCCTCCGACGAAGAACTTGCGAGCCATGATGGGCAATTGGAGTGTAATGTTCGAAAATATGGGTGTTCTGGTTGGGTTCGTAGGGTATGTAGTCTCAAAATATCAAGTAGAAAAGCTGAAGTTGAGGTATAAAGTTGATGTCAGGGTCCGTACAGAGCTACGGGAGCGGGTGCGGGACTAAAATGCAAGCTCGGCCTGGGCAGCGGGCACACCACGTCGAGCAGAAGTCGGCCCACGGTGTCTCAGCAATCCCACAAGCCGTGGAAGACGGTCTCCGAGTACGCTGGTTGTACAGTTTTGCCATGAATGAACACGTCCTGCGTCAGGGAATATGTCACAAGAGCCAAACAGGTATCTGCTCATTCAAATACACACAAGCTGATTACGAATAGACGGCGATACGTGGGCGACTAGGAATTGCGCCTTGATTATTGTGGGAGGTCGCTGTGCCCGACTTCATTGTCTTCCCCTGTATTGGTATATTTCCTTCTCAATGGATGATGAGTATCATGTCTGCCGTAACACCATTCGATAGCAGACTCGAACACCAGGTGTACCAGACTCGTCTATGGTCAGGTGCCATAGCCCAAACAAATCCCATAGATCGAGTTCCCAGATCCCAGACTATGCCTTCACCAAAAATCCCCTTCGTTTCTGCGGTGCCCGATTTCTGCTCAGGAACTGCTCCTTCAAGTTCCGTGTCTCCTTCTTCATCTTCGGCGCTAGCTTTTTGTCTGTCTTATCGGTCACCACACGATAGACGGTCCCTCCTATCTGCTCGTCACGAGGAGCCTTGTCCTCGCGAGAGAGCCTCTTCTCCACATCGCTGAACTTGATTCTCTTGTTCAGCGTCACTTCCGCGACGTCATGAGCTTCGGCTTCATCCTCTTCATCATCAGACTCCAGGAACTCGGGCGGAAGGACATCCGGGATCTCCAGTCTCTTCCTCCGTTGGCCTGCATCCGCTGAGTCTCGCTCTTCAGACGCAGACCGGCCTTTGACCTCCGCCAAAGCACGCTTCCGCGACTCGGCCTGTCCCTTGAGCAGCGTGTCACGCTCTCGGCGTTTACGCTTCTTTGCCGCAGCTTGTCTGTTTTCTGATTAGCCCTGACCTACTACCAAAATACTATTCACATAAACTCACTGTTCAGCAACCTTCGCCACTGCTTGTGCGGCCTTGGCAAGTTGCGCCGCAGCCTGATGAGTAGAGACAGCCTCCGGAGCTTCGTCATCGCTGTCTTCCTCGTCATCGTCGTCTTCCTCCTCCGAATCCTCCACCACATCATCCAGCTTCTTCGGCTTTGAACTGGACTGGGGTGCAGGCCTCTCCAAAGGCGTCACAAAATCGTCGTAGTCATCGCTGTCAAATTTGACGTGCTTCCTCGTCATTGGCGTCTTGAAGACCTCTGTCTCATCCTCGGCATCGCTCTCCTCCTGGCTGTCCTGGACCTCGTCGCTCCTATCCCGCTGAGAGGCAACTGGAAACGGGATCTCCACGCTCATAGACCTGTGCCGGCCAGACGCGCTGCTCTTGGCCCGCACCGGGAGCTTTTGCCTCTTGGGTGTAGGATCCTCGTCTTGGCCGGATTTCCTCTTGCTGGCCGACGCTGGACTTGGCTGCGCATCGACTTCAATGTCGTATTGCTCGACGTCAGAGCCAGAATCTGACGATAACAGAATCATGTCTGGTTGCGAAGAAGTTGCCTTCCTTTTAGCTGCTTTAGGCGCCATCTTAAGTGAGGTACTGCGTTTGCCGATGTAAGGTTTCTATAGCGTAAAGTACCTAGTGAGGTTGGAGTCTGAGATGTCCAGATAATTTTTCAAGGTTGCCTCGATAAAGCGGAATGCGAGTTGATTGGCCACTCAATTCGAGATCCACTATTCCATCTCACATCAACCTCTTCATGAGCATCTCATCGCCATCGACCGTCTCAAAAGCTGAACCAAAATTAACTGTTTCTATTGCAGGTCTCTACGCCTTTTTCTTATTTCATAGCTTCGGAATGTCTGTTATGTATAGATATGGCTGACCAATTTCGACAAATCTGGACCTGATAATCTGATTCGGACCTTGGGTCAACACTCCTCAATCTCAACCTCATTTACCTTACCTACCTTACCTTATCTTAAGGGCGAAGCATACCAGTAAAGGGACTACATCCTTCACGATGCCGCCTATCTCACGCCTAGTTGTGAGGCAAGCCTCTCTATTTCCCTCTTTAGGGTTCAGCACATTCGCATCCTTAAGACCCGAGATCTGGCCAGTGATCCCTGTGTCGAAGCCTCCATGTCGTCACAAATCTAAAGTCCGGACGAATCAACCGCCTGTAGTTCCTGGGGGCAAGACAGTCAGGGCTACGCCCACCGTGCGCGCCCGTATACCGACAGAGACACCCAGCACAATGGAAGCCCAAGTCTTCACTCAAGCCTACGTCCCAGGTGTCGAGTTCTTGAGGACCCAACTGGCCAGCCTTGGGCCCCCAGACCTCACCCTAGACCAATGCCTTGAAGCAACCAGACTATACTGCGACGGTGCCCCCAAGCGGGACTCCGTCTGGGCCAAGAAACTCATCACCGGTAAGCTAGCTCGTCTACCTCTCCCCCGAAACCACAACTGACAATACCTCTCAAGAAACCAACATAACCCCCTACACCCTCCACTACCTAGGCATAATGCTCGCCTACCCCTACACCAATCCCACCCACGACCTAGGCTGGAACATGCTCGTCACCGCCCACACCCTAGACTACGTCCCCTCCACCCTCCAACTCATCCTGCACCTAGAACAAACCCACCCCCAAGCCACCCGCCCCAAGGACTTCAAACCCCCCGCCCCCGTCCAATCCGCCATATCCAAACACCAGGCCCTCGTCCGCGCCGCCCGGGACCCCTCGGCCCTAGCCCTGCAAGCCCACCTCCTCACCACAGCAGGCAACAACAAAGCAGCAGCAGACACCTTCGACAAGGCCTGGCGCGCCGGCACATCCCAGCCCCAACCTCCGCCCTCCTCCTCCCCATCACCGCGCCGACCCCGCTGGCTGCTGGAGGGGACCTGCCACCTCGTCCGCGGCCAGCGCCTCCTGGAGCAGGGCAAGGCGGCCGAGGCCGCGGCCTGCGTGCGCGTCGCGGCGCTGGAGCTCGACCAGCCGCAGGCGTACGCGGCGCTGGCCAAGATCGCCGATCCCGCGGAGCAGGCCGGGTACACGATGAAGGCGGCCATGAGCGGCATCAGGTCCGCGTGCGAGGGTATGGCGCGCGTCGTGGCCAGGGCGGCGGAGGAGCCTGGACTAAGTGCTGCGGAGAGGAAGACGAGGACGTTGATGGCGAGGGAGTGGGGGATGTTGAGTGGGCCTTGAGGGTGGTGGATGCCGACTCTGATGCAGGGCTGTTGTTCGTTGTGTGTAGGATAAGATGGCGGATGGGTAATACTCCTCGAGGAAGGGAGGAAGGGAGGAATGGAGACGCTGTGGCATATGTGTGACTACCTAGTACCGGATTCTCAAAACGAGTACATGGCTGGCAATGTTTCACCTACAGGCAGCGGAACAGCAATTGTCATAAAGTATCAAGTATGTGAAATGAATGAATTGCCAACACACATCTCCTTCCGGGGACCTAGAAGCCCATTGTCGTAAGTATCGAAAGCAGATATTATAACCCTCGTCAGAGTATGTGCTCGTTTCATCCAATTTCCCACTTCCTCCATTCACTCCTGCCTCCAGCGCTCCATGTCATTGGAGGTGCTCTCGTCGTTAGATAAGTATATAAGGTGGCGACAATAGGTAAGAAATAAGGGGTATACTAGAATATTTTCCGTCCGCACATTGAAGTAGAGTCCATCCAGGACCGTGAGACCCGCCATGCCATAATGATATCTTCCGTCACGCTACTGCACCAGAGCAGGTGGCGCCATCTGACTCCGTCGCCAATAAAATCATAGAAACCATCATCGCGTTAGGGGCATCAAGTAGGAGAAACCGAGCCGTTCAAACACCAAACATCCATGCACCTGTAACCAAGCTTCAGTGAACACCAGTGCACACCCTTGCCCGACCCTCTAATGGTCAACGGTCACTTGTAGTCGACAGATGAGAAGAGGGAAAACATCGTAGGTGCAGTTTATTCCCATGGCGATTTCGTCCGTTAATCATAACCCTGTCAATGTCTCTTCTGCCTCTTGTTGCTGCGCTTCTTCGATTCGCGATCGTCGTCTTCGTCGTCCTCGCTCTCGTCTCGGCCATGAGCGGTACTGCTCTTCTCGTTGCCTTTCTTGATGCTAATGAGGCAGCCCTGCTCCTTCAGCCTCTTGGTGAGCGGCGTGCTGGCTTTCATTCCGGGAAAGTCCTTAGCGTTGAAAACATGGAAGGAGTCGGACACCGCAGTCGACAATATCGGAGCCCTCATGCCAAACTGGGGCATCTTGGTCATGTCGAGGATGACAAGCTGGAACCTGAGACGGAACGTCCCGGGTGTGCGACAGGATAGGTCGGGAAAGCAGAAGAAGCAGCCTTCCTCGCCATTCTCGTCCAGTCCCACGAACGGAGACGCCACCAGCGTCCCCATCAACCGCCGTTGCTGGCGGAAATCCTCCGGCATGGACGACATGTCTTTGGTGCCACTCTCGTCCCATATCGAGCAGTGGACGACTGAGAAGGGGTTCCTGATCTTCCTGGTGATCTCCTCGGCCGTCAGGTCTGGGTCGTCAACGGTGAGCTGGACGATTGGCGGTGGATCAATTACGCGCCTGTCTCTCTCGCCGAAGCCACAAGACCGGGCGGCAAACGGCTGCTGCCGCACGGTAATCTTGTACTCCGACGCCGTGGGGAAGGTGGGACTCCGCATCGGCACCTTCGATGCGGTTTTGTTCGGAGCAGCATCGCTTAGCAGGTTGGAGATGCTCATCGATTTGGTCTCCTGGCGCGGAGAGGCGCTCGCCTGCGGTGTTGGCGGAGACTGTGGTTGACGTGGCGGAGGTGGCAGCCCGCCTTTGGAGCCGGTGAAGGGGGGCACAAGCTTGCCGAAGAGCGGCTGTGGAGGCGGACCTTCCTGGTGATGCAAGGTATCGCGCCGTGACCTCATGTGCGCTGGATACAGCCTCGGCATATGTGCCTGCGCCTGAGCATACTCATTGCCACCTTGCCGCATCCGCATCATATCTTGGTACTCGTCTGACCTGTCGCTCGCGACTGAAGACTGTGCGGGGGACAAACGAACATCGGCGGCTGGCCTCCTTGATATTGCGTGCGGGTCACTGGTGCCAACAGGTAGCTGGGGAGGTGTTTTCCCCACGGGCGACGGCGTGGCATAGTCGGAGTAGTAGCCGCCCTTGTTGGCGTACGTGTCTCGTGCGTGGCCCTGCGTTGCGGTCGATATTATGGAAGCCATCGACGGTAACCGTGGGGGTTGGCTCATGTGTTGCTCTCGCGGATAATACCCTCCATTTCTCGGGGCACTCGAGTCTTGATGCCAGCCATTCAAGGGCCGTGCCATGTTGTCCACCAGGGTATGGTGACCCAGGTTGTGAGGAGCGTACTCAACGGCTATAGACATGGGGAGCCTAGAAGTCTAGCAGCAGCAGGCACAGGGAAGGAACTGCGGGCTAAGTCAGTGGACAGTGGCCCTCTATCGTCTCTGAGGCGTCTACGAGTAACATACCAGTGGGAGGTGATGGTGATGTTGGTCTCTGGCCAGAAGCATAGACTAGTCTAGGGAGGTCGAGTACAGCGCAGTGACGATTGAGTTGTAGGGGGTTGTATAGACGGAAAAGGCAAGCACCACTTGCAGATGCAGGGAGCCAGGCCAAGGGTTATCTTGTAGTTGCGGTCAAGACAGCGGGTAACCGAGGCGATATATACTCGGGTTGAGACACTTCGGTTTGAGCCACAAGTGTCCCGGTTCTGGAGAGCAGCTTGCGTGGCTGCAGGATATATGTAGTTACTTCGGAAGGAGGACAGCCAGAAGGAATCAGGGGACTCCGGGCGGTAGTTGTTTGCTGCCCAGGTCTTGGATGTCTGTGATCGACCTTGTAGCTGACGTTGTGAATGTGGGGATTAGGTTCGACACTATACGACCTCAGCAAGGTACCTTAAGGATGAAGTGCCAGGTCCAGAAATCAGGGTAGCGAGTGGCCTAGGGTCGCAGCGGTCAATCGGAAGTTTTCAAGGCAATATGGGAAAGCCTGGCTGGTGGGCCATTGTGAGAGATTGAGAGGGAGCAATAATATCAAGAAGGCATATTGGGTACGCCAGTCAGGCCAAGGGACAACCGCCTCTCTTTATTGCTGCTGTGGGACAATAGGGACCAGAGGCGGAAGAGGGTTGCAGGACCACCCGGAACAAGGGTGGCCAGAATATATTGCACGGCTAAGAATCCTGGATAGCCCAGAGAGCAGGTATAAGAGCCATGCGGAGGAGGCGCGGGACGTAAAACCCTACGTGTCAGTGTGTATGAGCAGCATGGAAACAGAAAGCATGTGGTGTTTGGGTATTTTGGAAGCCAAGGAAGAAAGGCAGAGAACCCTCCACCATGCTGGCCTCACGGGGTCGGACCTCAGCGCCCCGGCCGCCTTAGTGTAGGTAGCTGGGTCTCTGCATCTCTGCGATGTATTGATGTACTGCACACTTGTACAGCCAAACATTGAGCCGTCCCATGGATCGCCCAATGTGGCTGATAAAGTGATGGTGTGGTGCGTGTTGGAGGTACTAAGGACCCAACGTACAGTACGGATTCCCACCAGCTTGACCGGGGTCGGCCAATTGCAGTAGCGCTCGCCTCCAGACTCCCAACAGCTGGGTTAGTGGGATTGAGGCCTGCCACCGCAATACCCTAGCGACCCTGACGTGGGATGACAGCTTGTCCGAGGCGCGGCTTGTCCGTTCTTGTCCAAGGTAACCTCGAATCACCTCTAAATCCCGTATCCTCGACCATAGAGGCGCTAGATCTTGATCTCTGGCCTTGTTATTGTTTGGTCAGAGCCAAAAGGGTGGTAACTGTCGAGAGCTTAGGAGCTTGCTCTCTCAACAATGCATGTACCCCTTAGCACAACAGTGGACGAGGAGCCTGATTGCTTCAGTGCACGTGTTGCACCGCTTCGCTGGGACGTGGGAGTTGCGCTGGATGGGCAACTCAGCTCGGACTGGCCATATCCAGAGCTACTTGTCCATTGTTCCAGCATCTGACGAAATCGAGGAGTATGCAGGCCGACCAAGAGCCCGGTTGGAGGAGTGTACAGCTGCAGGTGGCGACAAAGCGATAGGCAGCTGGATCGGGAGTTTGTGTTGACCATCGCTGGGGAGTGCTGTTCTGTGTCCTGTGTGCTCGTGAAACCGAGCAGACGGGACCCGGTCACTGCCGGTGCAAACCCGGTGCAAACATTTTCAAACACTTCGGATTCTTCCAGGCCTTCTCTAGTTCATCCGCCGCGCTTTTGCAACCGGTATGTCGAGTTGTCGACGGCCAACCGCGGCTAACTTATGGAACGATTGACATACGATTGACCCGTCATTCGACGACTGTCATTTGACGGACGAAGATAATGGTGGCTGATGCGAGGCGCTCCTAGTGCCATGTAGGATTTTGACTCGTCTTTGACCCGACTTGTTTGTTGGTTGAAGTTGGGGAGGCGGGGAAGCACCTCGGCCACAGAAAAGTGAAACAAAAGCTCGGGAATCTGACGAACGGGATGGGAAGTCGCGACACGGACCGCCGTTACCCCAGCGCTAGCATGGCTAGGAAGGAACCTACGGTGACAGCGCCGGGATTCGAAGTCTTAGTGGGGCCGTTAGTGTCACGGAAGGTGCATCTCAAATTCTTTAGACACCTCATCCTGGGATGCACCTTCCAAAAAGATTACTACCTTACTCACGCAGTAGACAAGTCATCCACACATTGCAGAGCATCCTTTTCACAGGTCTGGACACCTACCTTACCTTAGGTCTAGTCCAAAAGCCAGGTTCAGTGGTGGAGTCGTCTATTCAAAGTGACTGGTGACCCTGACTGCAAATAGCCGTGCCGTCTTCCTCCCAAAACGCATCGCACACCAGGAGAAACCCCGGAAGGTCCTGAGAAGCTTCCTTTGGCCTTCCGTCGAGATTAACCTTTTAAGCTGCGTCGAGCCTTTCCTTTGGCCGTTTTAGCAGATATTAGCAACCCCACATCTCACACGAAGTGTCTGCCGGCTTTAATCTGCAGATGAAGACGATGGCCACACGCGGTTTCTAGCGAAGCACATCAATCAATGACGAAAACACGGAGACGAGAAATGGGATAACTTGGTCGTGTAAGTACCTACCTGAGGTAAGGTATTTGAGATTCCCCGCTCGGCATGTCTGGTGGTGGCCGGTCCGAAAAGTGGTCTTCACGACCTTCCGGCTCCTTGTGCCGTCGGAGTCTCTCATCAACTGCAGACATGGACGCCTCTATCACCTTACCGCAGCCGGTCAATGCACGTCCAAATGTTGGCAGCGCTAACAGTCACATCTCATCTGTCCTGGTTCGCGAAAAAGTGGCCAGTTGGTTCAGCCACTGGCGATCTCATGACCAAACGGGAACTTCAACTCGGTGTTATTGGAATCGCCTCTTCGGCATAGACTCTTTGAGATGATGGTCCCCGTTGGTGAAGCCACCAAGTTCGACACCCGAGCTGCATCATGTGTGATCCCAGCCTTGATTCAAATGTATCCCGATAACGTTCCCTTAGCTTCACGCTGTCTGTGATGAATCCGCGCGGAATATTTCTTTTGGGGGTTTATCGTGACAGTTAAGGCTATCTTGCATATAAAGATCCGATACTATGCATGTAAGGTGTGGCCTAGACTGTCAAAACACCAAGCCACCGAGTTGACTTGAAGCTGTAAACAGTCGAGTTCCTGGCAATAACGACAAATCTGGGACAGAAGAATTTCGGACTTTTCCAAGGTCTGGAAGCGGTGCCATGGCAAAAGCAAACCGTCCCCAAGAAGCAGGGCAGTTTCACATGGCACCGCAGTTTGGCATCGCACTGCAGCTTGACCGAAGGCTCGAAGCCGAACCTCTCAGACGGATCTAGTAATATGTGGCACGCACTTGTTGACTTCACACTCGCATACAAGATACGGTATCCGATTCCCGTGTTCGCTGAGGTAAAGGGTGAAGTGGCACGCCAAGCAGAACTGACGACACGCCCCCAGTCGGATCAGATTGTGAAGCGGGCACAAGAGACCCGGTTGAGGTCGGCGGGTCAGGGTTCGCAAGGAGCCGTGGTTTGACTAGATGCGACCCTAATTCCCGGTTCGAACCGTTGTCCCACGGTTGGAGGTGGTCGGAAGCATCAGAGGGCGGTAGGATTCGAACTTTGTGGCTGAAATAAGCCTAAAGGAGCCTGCCCGTGCATGGCGCAAAGGCCGGCAGCCATCAACTTGCAGCCAGTGAGAATCCGGGTTGCACCAATATCTCTCCTCGCCTCTGCGGCTGTATGCGCAGACACACGGTCCTTGGTGCTACCCCATTCTGTCCAGGTGTGTGCAGGCTCAGAGGCCCTAGCCCGGCAGCTGGAACTGCAGGATGCTCCTGTCAGCGGCTCGGGGGGCTCGGAGGGCTCTGACTGTCTGGGTGAGAGCAACATCGGAGCCGGATGCTAATGCACGGAGTGGCACCGGAGACTCCGGCGCTGCAGTGAGCTCTGATGATGTCCACGACGAGGTAGTGTCTGTTGAGCGAAGCTGAGAATTTGACTGCGCTGCAGCGACCGAGTTGACATCTCGCTCGTTCTCGCTGTATCATTTTCATTGCTCCTTCCTGAAGTTGGATTGGCAGCGTGTTTTCGTTTCATGTGATATTGCTGGCATTGCACTAACAATTTCTCCGTAGCTTTACCCCGCGAAACACAATCTCAACCAATCTGGATCAGACAACTCTAACGTTGCATCGCTGCTGCCGGCAATCCCATCTGGATTCGAGATATCGCGGATGCTATAATTCAACTTCCCAGCCACTCAGCACACTCCAACCCAAGGCAACTTGCGCCCAGACACGGCACGGTCGCTAGTTATAGGGACCGCTGACTGCAAAAGCCGCCATAAGCATCTCATAAACAGAACATTGTGAGTTCGAGATTCTGCCTGCCTATCCACACCCTGGTACGCCCTGGGTTTCCACCGCACTCCCTTAGCCAGAACGACCAGTCAATCCAGGTCCATACCTGTCAACTATGGACCGCGGATAAGTCCGTCCCGTCATTGTAGGTCTGGCCAGCTGTGTTGTCCTCGACACTCGAGTCACGAGTCTCGGCTGCTCCAAGGAGCACATTCACCTTCTCTCCCTCGGTCGCGAACAGTTGCGGCGCAGCCCGATAAGATTCCTTCCCAGCAGCTTGCTACCAACTCGTCGCCTGCTACTGCGCAAACCGAGACCCTCAGCGGCTTTCTGTTACTGGCTTCCCGCTTGGGGGCATTGACTTTGCGCTACTGCACCTGTTCTGGCATTGGCCACCCTTAGTCTTCATCGACTGGCTCTGTGCCACGAACCTGAAGCCGTGGCCGTACAGATATTGAACACAGTGTGCTCGCCCGTCTCCTTACACCCTTCAGAACATATACGCCTCTCCTTTGGACATACTGGTCGCCGTTTATCAGCAAGAGATTCCATATCTCCAACTCAGTAACGACAAGACGGAAGGGAAAGCCTATTACTATGATCAATGCACTCGTGCCAGCAAGTGGCCAGGCTTCGAGATAGCATATCAAGGAGAATCGGTCTCTGGTCCAAGGATCTCGACGAACATGTCGTGGGGCTGCAAGGATTCTAGATCTGACTCCGGTTAAAGGTCAGCAGCGAGACCCTTCGGAAGCCACTCTTCTGCTGGTGATCTACCCCTACCCCCCGGCTTCAAGGTCATGACAAGTGTCAGATTATTTTCCGCAGTCGCATTGATTCATTAATTGCCTTGTCAGGTGTCAAGGCAATCATCAAGGCGGCATGGGGGAAGATTCGATGGAACAGCTGCACTGCAACCCTGACGCAATGGAGTACCGCCGTTTGACATGACTGGATCCGGTCACGAAAGCCTACAACCGGCAGGGTCTAGAGATCCGCGAACTCTGAACATGCGTATACAGAACCCTACCAGCTCGTCGTCAGGGTGGGCACCGGCCTATTACTTCAGTGCGCTGTTATGAGCATGCATGGCCGCATGGCCGCAAAATGTCTCTGGTACTCGATGAGAACAAGCTTGTCCCTGCCTCAACTCAAATGATTTTACGAGGTACAGCGGATGGGGAATGTCCTGGCCTAGGTAACAACCAAGGCTACAGTGTCCAAGTGGACTCAAGTCTCAAGGCTAAGATCTTGGACTGGCAATATCTGGACGGGTCTGGACCGGGCCAGCAGTCAAAAACGCTACATTCGAGAGAGAAATGATCATGCGTGGATCGCTGTCCGGGCGCCGAAGCCGTGCCCAAATGATCGACGCATCGGTCGGGCCGGCCACGTTGTCTTCAAGCAAGACTTTCTGGTGTTCAATGCGAGAAGAAGATCCTAGACTGCCTTCTAGAACAGATTTGCCAGGACTGCCAGCAAATATGACCAGCAGGATGGGAGGCAGCGACCTGTTGTCGAGATTTTCCAGACTTGATCAAACATCTTCCGGCTTGCTTCAAAAGCCGAGACCAACTCCGCCGGTTCTGAACCACGTGCATTCGGAACGTGAAACAGCGGCTAATCAGTCTCCAAACTGACGGGAAGCAATCAACCCAAAGCGACATCTCAATATCTGGTCGACATTACCACTTCTCGGCGGTCGTGGGCGGAACACCAGGTACATACACCGGCCGGTGGTCCCGCACAGCCATTCAGAGACGCTCAAATAATTGCAAATATGTCCCGCATCCTCTCAAGCTTGACCTACGGAAGCTTAGGCTGACGCCTTGCTGCCGTCATTGGTCTTTGTCCCATTTACGAAGATCAATGAAGAATGATGCATGAAGATGTATGGTCGATCTTCACAAGTTGAGATGAACTCCTTCTGGCTAGGGCGCTGTCTTGAGACTTTGGGATTGGTACCGAAAGCTCCCATGAGCTCACCTCCGAACAATCGCGAAAACTCGACACTAACTGGTTTCATGACAACCATCTGTGTCTGCAGGTACTTCCCGTCCAGCCTCGCCCGCTCGAACAGATCTGAAGCATACGATAGGCGAAGCTCAGAACCCGGGTAAATATACTGCTCCCGCGGCTCGATATACAACTCCCCGCTGCCGTCAGGCTTGGCTGACACAAAAATGCCATTTCGGCTTCATATCAGAGTCTCTGCAGGATACCGGATCAGGGCGTCCATTGGCTACTCTGGTGTGGTGTCTTCATCTGGGATACCTCCAGGTTCCTGGAAAGAAAGATAACCTGCCTCTCTCGCAGGCAGACACTCTACGGCAATTACTCACGCGGCACTTTACATCAACCAGGAAAGATTTGATTGCCTTTCCAACATCCTGGACCTACCCAACTAAGGCTTCTTCCGTCTTTATGAATGGGTTTGCAACGTTACCTGCCATTCTGCTTATTGACGAGGAACCGCTGGCCCGACCCCAAGCACTAGATGGTAGTTAGATTGCCACGACTTCCGGATACCGATGGCCCTAAGCTCCGTCGACTTTCCCGGTGGACATCGTTGGGCACATCCCATGTCCGGCAATCGACTGTCAGCAGTCCTGCAGCTTGACTGCCGTCCTGGGATTAAGGCTCCTCCTTGTACGGCGTTACTGCGAGTAACTAGGCTGATCTACACTTGGTCTCCCTGCGCCATATTTTGAGCCCGGTATACTGCCCGGTGTCATCTCAGAAGCTACTCTACCTGCTGGTACATGCATTTCCTTCCAGAATGGATGTGCTTCGACGACGAGGACGACGCCCTAATTGCGTGGTACTAAACTGAAGAAGTGGCAGGGCCCCAACAGGAAAAGCTTCGATACCGATCATCAGACGCTGGCTGAATATTGCCGGACTCCTGGTTGTCGTCCTTCACGTCAGTTGGAATTCTACCGGGCCAGATATGCCGGGAACGACGAGGGAAGCTCGGCTTGCCAGTATCATTCACGTCTCATGCTATTGGATTTTACGGGAAGCTGATGACAATTTCCACTTCGACGCCACACTCTGTCTATCGTGCCGTCATAGCCTTCCTGGCGCGTGTTTGGGCAACCGAGTTCCCCAGCGAGGCATTGCCCCGGATATTGTTTACGATCGAGAAGTTCATTTCCCGGGTGCCGATCTCCACCTCTCTTCCCCTCGTGTTGGGCGCCATATTGAACGAGACCTGTTTTCTCAAACCATCATCTATCCGAAGCTGATCCTTTGGCGTCACTTAGAGAGTTATGCGTGTGTTCCTGGGGCTGAGGGAGAGGTGATGAGGCCTAGACAGTCGCCCCCATTCCGGTCATCATGCGGAGGCGAGCGCCGTCTATCTTGCCCCCAACGGCCCGGATATAGATGAATACGAAGACATAGGATGGGTCCGTTAAGCTGTTATAGCCCGGCACGAGGCAAGTCACTCGGACTCGTTGCACAGTGCATGAGACTTGGGGGTATTCGACATCCGGGATTGGACGAGTTGCTTTCCCGTCAGAGTTCTTGCCTTCCCTGGATAAGCTAAGAACTGGAGTTAGCGGTGGCGATGTCCACCAGTTCCGTGGCGATCGGACAAGCTGGTATAATATGGTTTTCTCCGCAATCCTTGTGGACTTGGCTTTTGTGCCGTTGTCTTGGGGATCGGATCTGTCGCTACTTTTCGAAACACAGGGAGTCACCAAGGAGTCGTGGTTACGATATCAAGTACGGTTCGAAGGTAACGTATCCTGCTTTTTTGTGCTGGCGATGGAGACGATGCCGTGATACTCCGTGGCATAAGCATCTACCAAGAAGAGTGCTTCTTGGAGGCGGCCTGCACTTCCCTCGACACGGCTCGAGGTATCAAATGCCCAAGACAGTTGTTCGTATGGGCGCCCTTGGTGCCACCGCAGCAATACGCTCTGGAAAACCTCTGTGAACGTTTGTTTCATCCCTCCGCGACGCGGGACAGACCTGTGACATGGCGGTTGAGAGTTCCGCTGAGCTTGATGATACCCTGGTCAGTCGTGAAAGCGGTTTCCTGTAGGTACGCCTTAGGTACATGGTGGTGGACGTCGAGAGACTGGTCTCTCCGTCATATCTCCCCTCAGCTGTTGCCTCCAATGGATTGAACTGTTCTTGGACTCGTTCTCACCAGGCTTTCGCTAGCCCTTGGGCTGAAGCAAGCCGCCTCCAGAGTGACGAGTACTTGTGGCTTGTAAGCAGCTCAGAGTCTTCCTAGTGGGAGGGCCATACAGAAGAGACCGCGTTAAGGCAATGATCCCCAACAGTACGGCGACCATAATGACCCTGAGGCAGGGCTTGTGACAGTGAGTCCAGCATGTCAAAGTCACTGGAGTGATGAGAAGCGCTCTCGAAGACGTTTGTGGATAACCTTCAGTGGCACTGTCACTCCTGCCTTGCTGGTTCTGTCTCAGCAGATTTAGGTATCGCTGTTCTTGGTACTGTTCGAACCCATGATAACGATTTCTTTTCGAGCGATCTCTCCTCCGAACAGAATACAGCCCGGCATCTACGATACAGTGCAGGCACACAAGAACAAAAGTATTGGCACTCGAGAAACGCCATGAATGATCACCTGCCCGTTGTCCGCTTCTCTAGACTAAAACCGAGCATCGATATACATCACCAGTGTTAGACAAGTCGACCAACGAGTGACTGGTCTCGAACATAGTCAAGGCAACATTGTCTACTTAAGGCACTGCTCGGATCTACACGCCTTTGTTATTCGTTAGCATAGCAACAGTCAGATAACTTGTCGACACATGTATAGACAAAAAGGTAGACATAACGAGTCAAATGTGAATGATAAAAGAAAAAGTCAAGAAAAGCAAAAAAGAAGGAGTAGCTGCGCTCCGTTTCGATCGGAGGACCTCCGGGTTATGAGCCCGGCTATTGTTTGTTGTCAGTACAATGATTTGGTGTATTTTAGTGAGTTTTAGGAACTTACCGCGCTTCCACTGCGCCACGCAGCTGTTGGATGTGAGAACGTTGCGTTATTTTACCTGAAGTGACGAGCGGGCTCGAGGTATGAGTCACAGTCGCTCGAGAGATATGGGTCTGCACATTGCATTGTCGTGACATTGTGGGCCAACTTATCTTATCCTCACACACAAAGACCTCGAAGTCTCGAACACTGTTCCTCCGCTCAGTTTCTTTGATGTCTACTAATAAGCCCTTTTGCATTTTGCAATCTTCATCTTCTGTCTTCATGCGCAATGAGAAGGTTCTTCAGCATGGTCCCTACCCATTTTCTGGCCTTGAAGGTCAGCCAGTGCTAGCCCATAGATGACACATCCAACTGTCAAAGTACAACGTCGATTTCTTGAGAAGTCTCATCCTCTTTTCAGTTGCGGGAGTTGGGCTGCGGCGACTGTTCGCATTTGACGCAGCGGGCCGACTGGGTGTGTTGTCACTCGATATGACTGGAGGCTCCAGAATCGCGTAACGCCTTGCGCTCCTGTCTTCTAGTCAGACTCGACCTCTGACCACGTTATGCGTTTACATATCGGGAGCAGCATTGCCCTTAGATCTCGGGTTTGGCAGCATCATTGAGCCAGCCATCTGCCATGGGTGGATCAGGCAACTATGGCCGTATCGCTAGCAAACGAATGCTCTCTCGGCGAAGACCCATCTTCTACGATTTCGAGGTGCACCTGCAATGGCGCCCGGGTTCAGTCACCTGTTGGGCGTTTCACTTCGGCGAGAAGGCTTCCCATGGGGAAGTAGCTGATACTAGTGTTTTCGGAGTTGTTGAAGGACATCCTGCGACGGGCGTGTATATTCTTCTTTGCGGGCTAACATGGCACCTTTACGAAGGCGTGGAGCGTTGGAATACACTTCCCTGCCGGACTTACGCTGCCTGCCAATGCAAAGCGCGTCCCGGTCCGCCAGACAGCCTATATTTGACAGCTCCCCGGATGTCATGATCTCGCGTTGCGCCGCCGCATAAGTTCTTCTTCAAACACGACATCACCATTCGTATCTGGTTTTGGGCATTGCTTGGTGTGGAGATGGCTGGCTTGGCTGACGACAAGCCGGATCATGAAGCTCGTCAGCATGCTATCTAAATCACCTACGGCGTTATCCCCATACATGTAAGGACTTCCAGGAGGTATCGAGAAGTTGTTGTAGCGAGTGGCAGCCTTTCTTACCGCCGACTCGCAAGCCCGTGTCACGGCTTTCGCTGCTTTCAAGGGCAAGCCCGCCTTGCTTGTCTCTGGCCAGGTTCCCGCCTCACTCTGCATTCCTCAGGTTCCTAGACCTCACCAAATGGAGGCGTAGAGAGACGTCTCTCTGGAACCTCGAGGGTATCGTCAACTTGCATACCTTTCTGAAAGTGGTTTGATTGCGCGTATGTGTTGTTTCAATCCTTCGAGTGGTATCAGCTGTGACATGTATCAATCAAACCAATCCCTCAGCTACCACTTCAGGATCTAAAAAATCACAACCATATCATCAGTAGAATTTACGGCGTATTTCATACAGATCGGCTTGCATCAAAGTCTGGGGAAGCTATGGAGAGACGAGCGCCCAGATAGGTTAGTCAGCCATCGCGTTAAGCTTCAGCGCATTCCAGTGCCGTCATTCATTCGCTCAACATCCCTGCCAATCTGGGCTTGGCGACACGGGACAGCTGCCGGACGATGACCTCAACCATTGTGGAAGCTCTTGCGACTCGACATCCTCAACATCTCAGGCTTGGCCGATAACTCGAATCTGCATTTTCTGTCAACGTCACGTATAAACCGTCTGCAGCGCTGGAGATCATGAGCGCTGCACCCTTGCCATGGCCGAGGATAGCGGCAACTCTCCTACGAGGAAACCTAGCAGCAACAGCGCTGTAAACAATCCGCCTGGCAGGTCAACATCTGCATCCCTGGCGTCAGCACCCTCGGGCTTCCACCCCGTCCGCCGCTCCATGACCGTCGACGATTCGCCACAACTTCGGCACCGTCCGACCTCCAGCCAGCCGTCGTTTGATAGGAGCTTTGACAGCCCTCTGAGGCGGCGCAGCTCGACCTTTTCTGACTACAGCTTAAATGAGGCGCGGAGGAACATCCGCGATGACATCCTCAACCCGGGCGGTGCAGGCCTGGAGCAGCCTGCTAGCTCCAACTGGACTTTGTTACCTCTTGCATTCGCCCTTCTCCCCGCTGTTGGTGGGCTTTTCTTCAAGAACGGTAGCTCCGTGGTCACGGATATATTACTCCTCGGCCTCGCAGCAGTCTTCCTCCACTGGTCGGTCACACAGCCATGGTTTGTCAGCTCCGGTTCCCCAACTAACGTGAGACACGTCAATGCTAATCACTTGACACAGGATCTGGTACCATTCTGCTCAGGAGGTGCGCGTAAGAGAAGAGACCATGACCGAAATGGTGATCGAGGACGAGAGCGATGCAGAGGCAGCTGCGCAGGGGCACCCCCAGCAGGCCACCGACTCCAAGATATTGGACGATGTTCCGGAGGAGGACGAGAAGCCAAATTCTCCGCCGCCACCACACACGCCGGCAGATGTCTCTCGGCGGTCCCGGCAGGCAGCTCTAAACGAGTTGTACGCCCACGAAATCATGGCGCTCACGTCCTGCCTCCTGCTCCCCGCCCTGGCCGCCTACCTCCTGCACGCCATCCGCGGCCAGCTGAGCCGGCCCTCCGAGGGCCTCGTCTCGGACTACAACCTGACTATCTTCATCCTCGCAGCCGAGATACACCCGCTCAGCCACCTGCTCAAACTGTTGCGCACGCGCACCCTGCATCTGCAGCGCGTCGTCAACGCCAATCCCTACAAGGGGACGTCGCCGACTCTTAGTCAGGTCCAAGACATGGCACGACGGCTTGCAGAGCTCGAGTCGTACGCGGCTGCCGGCTTTCCGACCGCGGCTGGCAATGGCACACCAGACACCGGGAAGCAACCTGCTCCGCAGAACAGCGCTCTCGTTAGGGAGGTACGGAACGCGATCCAACCTGAGCTAGATGCGCTCAACCGGGCGGTGCGCCGGTATGAAAAGAAGGCCACGGTACTGGCCTTCCAGACCGAGTCGCGGCTTGGGGCCATCGACACACGGTTGAACGATGCTATTTCGCTAGCAGCTGCGGCGGCAAAGAATAGCGCCTCTCAGGGCAGCTTTCTTGGCTGGCTGGCGGAACGGACCACGGCACTGGCTATGATGCCTGTTCGCGCAGTGCTGAAAGTGGTGGCTCTTCCGTTCAAGGCTATCACTGCTGTTCTACGCCGAGACAAAGGGGAGGTCGTCGATAAGGGTCCCCGAGATCGCAGGAGCGGCAAAGGTGGATCGGCATCGCGGATGAGCTCGTCGGACCGCGTTCCCTCAAGGCTTTCGAAGAGATGAGGTTTATTGTCTTGATGTGGTTTAGCCGGCGCGTCTTGTTCTTCTTTGCGTTTCTGAAGCATTTTTCGATACCGGGACGGGGGTTAGGGCAAGGGTCAATAGGGAAAATAACGGCTGGGACGACGACAACTTTGAACGACATGACGTTCCCTAAGGCGGGTTTCCTATAGACTTGATTACGAAAAGCACCTTACTACCTTATTCTTCTCACCATGATCTACATACATACGAATACACATCGGAGTCTCACACTCATTCGGATATTTTAGCCGCGTCTGTGGACTGAAACTGCCGAGCAGGCCCAGACAGGAGCTGTCAAGGTATACAGCCGAGCCGTCAATGTCAAACCAACAATCATCCGACATCAGCTCCTCCCTAGCTGCGCCAAACGGTAATCGGAAGATCGGGACAGCAGCATGCACGGTTGAAGCTCACTGTAGCAGCATCACGAGGCGCGTACCAAAATTGCGCGGCGGGTAGCCGTTTGTCATGGGTCCTGAACGATACAATGGATTGGCCACCTGCTTCTGTACCTAAGCACCTGCACGCAATGCCGAGAATGTCAAGCCGGGTAGGGGCTTTTGCGTCTGATCTCGTGCAACTTTTGATGCACAGAAAAGAGGAAGAAGTCTACTGTGTAAGATGCGACGACGCCTCGCAATGAGACGACACGAGGGCATGTTCATGCATGCTGCTGCTGCGTCCCCAAATCCGGGGACGGACAAAAGCCACGATCAATGCGAGCGCCGTGGCATCTGATCGCAGGCACTGTTGTAGGTGTAGAAGCTGCGAACGCGCCGCATGATTCTCACGACTAGTGCGGAAGGGCTGAGCAGCTGTGAATTCCAGACAGCAGCGGAGATAAGCGTCCTGCCTATCATCTCTGTACAACTACCACAGTAAGTCGGGACACGTTAGAGCATGAGGAATAAATGCACGTCTTCGCAGACTGTAGTGATATGTTGACTCCATTCTCGAGCTCAAGTTTGGTGCTCGAGGTGCATCTCGGATCTACTGTGTAGAGGTTACATATCGAGACCTAGAGATCAGACAAGCACGTCACTTTTTTGACCCAGGCGGGATCCCACTCTCAACCCACTGGCTCCACCTGTGCCTGGCAGGGCATTAAACTTAAGGTAAGACACATTAGCACGGACCGCACCTTTTGGTTTGGGGGATCTCCGTTCGTATTTCTCCAACACATTGTACGACTGACAGCTTCCAACTTGGATTTGTGCTTCCTTAAGATTGTCTTCATCTTTCTCATGACGCTGTACTGTGGTGGTAATATCGGGATTCGAAATGGCTCGTCCTCGGCAACTGCCTCGTCTGTCTACCCCACAAGCCACGTCCATGAAAAGCTCAGACCGGAAGCACAAGCCGGGGTGGCAGGACAGGACCCCTGTTCAATTGTTCATTGCTTCTTTAGCCAGATGCAATTTCCAGGTCCCATATTTTTATTCCCTCTTTCAATTGTTACCTTGTTAGCAATCGTTCTAGCGGTATTGGGAAGGTCTCAGATCGATCTGAGACTCTCGACGACGACCATAGTATCATGTCATCGCTTCGGACAACGTCGGTTGTGGTTGCAAAGACCAGTGTCAGCAAGCTTCCAGAACTGCAGGCCACCACACCAGAGACGACAGCATGCAATGCACGAGAAGCGAGAAAACAGGGCATCTGTTATCTTTGTCTGCTGCATCATCGCTTCGGCAGCTGGTGGTTGGCTGCATTGCCGGCAACGGTACTGTAGGTTTCCGTCATTGATCGAGCATCGACCTGTCGGCTACGACAGCCGATTTGATACACAGTACAGGTTTGAAGTTCAATCAATTCTCCTTTTGTCACTGGACGCTACGCTACCTTAAGCGACACCCCTGGCTATGCCGCTTTTAGCTTTACCAATCTAATGGTTGACGCCTTGCCAGTCACCTCGCGGAGTCGCGAGGTGCTCTCGTTAGACGCGTCCAATGCTCCATCCGGGGTTGGAAAGGAAGCTCCTCATGAGCTCCCCGCAAATCAACATCGAGGCATCTGGAAGCACGCCCCTGCTGGAATACGGTACAACAAAGTCAGCTTCGTTGTCCACCGGCCGTGAGAGCGGTCCAACACCAAGAACCTTGGCTCGCATCTTCCAAGCTCCACTTCTGCCATGCTTTTTACCACTACCGCCCAGCTAATCTCCCGTTCGTAGGTACTATCCAGTCGGATCACGACTGGTCAAGTACTGAAGACCAAAAGACAAATCGAAATAGGCTTGTTGGACAAGACGGAAATTGACTTCATCCATCACATCACCCCGCCGCCATGGCTGACGGATCTGCTCTCCTTGGTTTTGGATCTGTCCACTGCCACACCCTGCATGGGTTGACAGCAATGCATAGTCTAGATACTTGTATGGGTAGTTCCCGATCCCGCAAACCTGTTCCTTGCCTTCACGTTGAGAGAGCCTCCTCGCATTCAGCATCATAGATCTTCTAGGTCTCTCCCGGTACTAGTTTGATCCTTGTATCTTCCCACATCTCGACCACGTAGCAAGTATCGGTACTTACACGCGTATATGGGCTGGCTCTTGATCCTTGTTATTCCTTCCTAGCTTAAGCTTCTTGTCTCCCACCCATTCTTTACCTTTTCCAGGTTTCTACATTCCTACTTGACTGAGGCTAGCCGTTGCTCAGTTGTTCCGCATTGTGCTATCTCACTTAGACAGCCCTGGCCCAGCTTATATTCATCCTCAAGGAGGGTATAAGCCAGTCCAAGCTCGATAGTTGTCTGATAATGCCTTCTCTGGGCGACTGAGGAGCTCTTCTTCACCCCTCAGCAAGCGTACTCGCGCCCGGCTATACACAGGAGTCTTCCTTTCCTTGGTTGCCGGGGACACTAGACTATCCAGGCGCCATGTTACTACCTCAGGCTTCTCGGGCAAGAGCATTGCTATGTCTCTGCCTGTGTCTTGACCTGGCGGCGGCCACACGCTTTGTTGGAGTCAGGAGAGACGATGGGCCAACTACAACAGGAACCTCGGCCACGATGCCGAGTTTAACCCCAAGCTCAAGCATGACAGACGGCAGCGATGTCACCTCGAACTCGGCAACCGTCAGTTCGACCAGCTCAATCAACTCAGTCAACATCACTTCCACAAGCTCGGTAGTCTCGAGCATGACGGCTATGCCAACAATCGATAGCAGCCCGCTGAACACCACACTATTTAACAGTAAGTCTCGCCTTGAACAAGTTTGTAGATGTTTCCTAGGAGTATGCTCATGATTCAAACACAGACACCATACCCGAAGGCGCACTACCCCTGACACCGAGGATAACGCCAGCCTTCGCAGTAGGCGGTGTCATTCTCATCGGCACAGGTGCCGGCTACGGGTTCGTGGGCATCAAGTCAAACTGGGTGCACTCGTTCATGGCCGCCGCCTACCTCGCTAGCATAGGGACCTCGATCCTCATCCTATACGTTATGACGCCCCCCATAAGCAACTCGATACAAGGCGCATACCTCGTCGCCATAGTCTGCACGGGGCTAGTCCTCGGCGGCGCGGCGCTCGTCTTCAAGGAGATCACCGAATGTCTGGGCTCGATCCTGGGCGGCTTCTGTCTCAGCATGTGGCTCCTCACGCTCGGCTCGGGCGGCCTGGTGCACCAGACGGGCGCCAAGGTGGGCTTCATCCTCGCCTTCACCCTCGCGGCGTTTGCGACCTACTTCAGCCGGTGGACCAGGCACTATGCGCTGATGGCTTGCATCTCGTTTGCGGGAGCCACGGCTGCGGTGCTGGGCATAGACTGCTTCAGCCAGGCGGGCCTGAAGGAGTTCTGGGCTTACATCTGGGCTCTGAACGACCACCTGTTCCCGCTGGGCGTGGAGACGTACCCTTTGACCAGGGGCATCAAAGTCGAACTGGCGGCTACGATTCTGATTTTCATTGCCGGCATGATGTCGCAGCTCAAGTTGTGGAGGGTCATCCAGAAGAAGCGTGATCAGCGCGAGAGGCAGCGGGCAGCAGGCCGGCAGGCTGTAGAAGCGGAAGATCTGAACATCGGCCAGCAAGTCGAGAGGATGACGCACCGGGAGCGGAGGCAGTGGGAGCGCGTCTACGGAGACGGCGCCGAAAAGGGGTTCGCGGACTCGGGCATTGGCGATATGGGCAGCGAGGTGAAGCTGGCCACTAGCGGGGCGTTGGTGAGGACATCGAGAGTGGTATCGCCGGCGCCGAATGAGGATCAGTCTCTGATGGTTGAGATACCCCTTGAGGATGAGGTTCCGTCTCGGCGACGGACTGTCTTGTTCCAGGACACTAGGGCTGCCAGGGCTTCTGTGCGGCGATCTCAGGCTGGTCTTCAAGCTGATCTTCAGGGTATTCACGGTAGCGAAAGCGATGCTTCGGGTGCAGATGTGCCGAAGATTTGGGTCGTGGGCTCGGATGGAGAACCTCAACTCGAGGAGATGGCACAGACCTCGAGCACATTCTCACCGCAACCAGAAATCGTTCCACTGCCTTTCACGGTTCCGGTAGGCGACGAGGATGAAGTAGCGGACGATCGATCGTCGGTGGGTGCATATGTGGATGATTATGGTGAAAGCAGGTCACTGCCGGATAGCAGACGCAACTCGTTAGCTAAGAGGCTCTCGGTTGGATCTGGAAAAATTCTTCGGAGCTTGTCTCAGCGGTCAAAGGCGCATACCGTGAAATCTCTCGGAGGTGCTGGGGAGAGTAGTGAAGAGTTGGTTCTTTCGAGAGAGTCACTCCGGGACGACGACAACTCCTCGCTGGCTGCAACTCTGGACGACCTGAGCTCTGAGGGGATGGGCAGCGACACGGAAAATGAAGGATCAAAACGATATAGTGGCGTGGAACGACCCCTTTCACAAGAGAAGAGGAAGTCGGAAGAGAAGAGTACGCAGGCTTGGCTATCACCCTCAGCATCCAAGCCTGGGGACATCAAGCTGTCCACAGCGGAAACCGTCTCAACCCGCGCACAGAGCGTGGTAGCGGAAGATGCCATACCCGGAACTCCAAGCGAGAAGCCTGCCGGTGAAGATATTACCGGCAGTCCATCTCTGGCAGACACTACAAGCTCGATCAAGGATCCGGTATCGCCATCCCTAAAGGCAGCATCTTTTGTTTCTGCCGAGTCGGGACCTGCGATGCTGAAGCCGGAACACCTTCCACGGCCTCTCTCAAGAGTTGCATTGTCCTACCGAACAAACGAATGGGCAAAGCATCTCAGCCATGCTGAGACGCCTGAACCGGAAAATCTACGGGGTAGCCAGTCCCGTGGCAGTGCTCCCGAGCCTATAGTGGAAGAGCCACCAGCACCTCTGGACGTCGAAGAGCTACAAAAGACTGCAAACAATGCAGCCCGTTCTGTGGCCGCCCCTAGGTCGGCAAGTGCCATGTCGAATAATTCGGCGGCACCCCAACCCATATCGCGGACGAACTCCAAGGTCTCACTACTGCAAGCCGAGTCAAAGAACATCAGCCCGACTGGACAGAGCTTCCCTCCTCAAGTGCACAAGAATCCCAAACGTGGCGTCAACAGCCGCCGCACGTCGGCCCAACTTCCCGCAGAGCCGATCGCGGAGGAAGACAACGGTGAGGCCATGGTCAGCCGCTCATCTACCATAGCAGAAGAAGGCACCGTATCAAGAACTCAGTCGACCAGCTCCAGCCCATCCCCTATCGACCCAATGCAGGTATCAGGATCAGGATCAGGATCACCCTCATACCTCAACCTCGCCCGTCCCCCAGTGCCAGGCGTCATATCCTACTCCTCACCCCAAACCCTGATCGGCAAACGCGAAGTCCTCCTCCGCAACAAATCCCAAGCCTCCTTCTACGCCTCTCCCACTCCGGAACCATTCGCACTCTCAACAATCCACTCCCTCGCCTCCAGCGACGCAGGTAGCATCCACAACCACCCCCACGGTCTCGGCATCGCCTCGTCCTCCCGCACCTCCCTGGACAACAACCCGGACCTAGACGACCTCCCCCTCTCCCAGCGCCGGCAGATCCTGCGGCAGTCCAGCCTCGACCTCCCCCGCCCCCAACAGCCCTACCCGCACCTCACAACCGCAGCAGCCAGCACAGCCAACTTCGACTCCCACCAGCCCCTCCACCGCCGCGCCAGCGGCGCCTACGTCCCCACCGAAGCCGCGCGGCAGGCCCAGCTAGCCAGCTTCCGGACGTCCGTCCAGGCCGACCTCCGCCAGGGCACCGCCTTCGCGGGCTCCGCCTACGGCGCGCCGGGCAACACGAGCTGGAACACCAGCGCCACCAAGGTGTACGGCGCGGGAGTCGGGGGCTGGGACGCGGACGTGAAGCGGAGCGTGGACCAGCAGCGGGCTTTCCTGATGGGGCAGAAGGAGGCCGAGGCGCGGGCGAGGGAGGCGGAGAGGGTCGAGAGGGAGAGGAATAATGCCGAGTTTGAGGAGAGGATGAGGACGGGGGAGCTGCTTGCTGCGCATCGTGATGCTATGAGGAGGTTGCAGAGGGGTGTGAGGGATTTGTGAGATGGTAATCGGATGGTCCTCGCTTGGATCTTTTGTTTTGTTTGTAATACCCAGACGCTCCTTGGAATGTGTTGCGCGGTGGGATGGAAGGTTGATACCCGGACTTGGAAAAGATACACGGATGGATAGATGGGTCAAGGTCAGCCTAGTGTTTGGGAGGGATGTTTAGACATGTGGTTGGGCGTGTCTTAGCTCGACGACAGCAAAGATATTAAAATTTAACAGGATCGTTCATGAAGCCTGCTTCCCGTCTTGAGGTATATAGTCGCTTGGACGCAAGGTATTATTTGCTAGACTTAGTCTCTCTATATCAACACAGAAAAACTAGAATCGGGGGTATGAACAAAGCTGCCAGCCAAGTAAAGCCTGCCAACGAACAGCCGGACCGCAGCCAACGGCATACAGACCGGTAACCAGAACTCCTATCCAATGCAGAAAATCAGATGATCATATGACCACCTACAACAGAACCTATACAGAACCGTCTTTTTAGAGAGTCTCGTGACTCCTGTCCGTCGTCCTCCGCGAAATAAAAGGCTGCTCCTGCTCATCCTCACGCTCGTCCTCCCCAGCTTCGAATTCGGGGCTGGACTTGCTCTTCCTCCTCACGCCAAAGAGCCCGCCGAGGGTATTGCTAAGACTCCTCGCCCGGCCGCGGAAGCTCTTGGATTGGTCCTGATCCTCATCGGGCTCAGTGCCGTCCTCATAATGGCTGCTCCTCCGCGAAGGCTCGACGGCGCTAGCGATTTCCCTGTCGCTCTGGGCTCCTCGTTCGCCCTCGGCTTGGTCATCGAGGTCTTCCTGGGATACGAATAGGCTGTTCCGGAGGCCTGGTCTGCTTCGCCTGGAGCCTACCCTCCGCGACAGAGGAGTTTCCGTGTGGAGATGGGGGAGGAGCTTGTCGGCCAGGGCTCCGGAAACGGTGGAGGAGAAGGGCGAAGGGGATAGGAAAGGGGCACCGAAGACGTGTGAATGCGGGCGTGAACCTGTGGTCGAGGGTCGAGGTGAATCTTGTGGGTGGTCTGGATGTGACGACGCTTGGTAAAGGTGGGAATGGTTGTGCAGCGTCCCCGGTGGCGGTCCTAATGTGTCCGAGACAGCACTTGAGCTGATAGTAGGTACAGAGTCGGAGGAGATGGCCGGAGTCTCCAGTCTCTTGTGTTGTGGGTGATTGTTGTTGCCATCTGCGTTCCCTTCTCGCCACGGGTTAGATAGCAGAGGGGACTGTTCGACTTCTTCTTCTTCTTCCACGCCAGGCGAATGTTTGTTATTAGCTGCAGCCGGGATCCTAAGACTAGGAACACCACTCTCGGCAACAGGAGTTAACTGCTTGATGATAGCATCGCTGAAGTTGACCCGGGATGCCTTTGATGAGCGCCGCGATCTAGCCGACTCGCTACCCCGCCTAGATGGCGGATGAGTTGTCGTGGTCTGTTGAGCAGCGGCCCTCTCCTGTTCTGTAAGATGGATAGTATCCTCCACGCCTTCTTCATCCGACAGGACCTCCTCGTCCTCGTCATGCCGGGGCCGGCCGGTGGTGATGAGGAAGACGCCAAAGAAGGTGAGGAGACAGCCGCCAACAAACTTGGCAGCCTGTCGCGCAGTCGTGCGCTCAAAGTCTCGGTACAGCACTGCACTGCCGATGATCACGCAAAGGGTGAACATCACAAATTGGATCGGAATGACTTGCGTGGAGTCAAACCGTTGCAGAGCTCGGTTCACATAACGGACCTGCATGATGGCTGTGCCAAGGAGTACCAAAACCAGAACATATGTTACCGGCGTGGTAAATGCTCCGAGGAAAGTGGACGAAAGCATAGATGAGACGCCTTTCGTTGAAAGAGCTGTGTAGCCTCCTACAAATTATGTGTAAGTGACTTGTGCGAGGCGAGAGACATGTGTCAAGCATAAGACTGAGACAACTTACCGAACAGCCCTACGAGACCTAGATCAATCAAAATGGTCCGGTTTCCGTATCTCGGGCTCGCCCACATCAACACAGCAATGAGCGAACAGGTCACCGCGACATAGATCTCAAACTCCATGGTGGAGATCGCTTTCCACACATCATGAGGCTCGAGCTTGGTCTCCTGGGTATTGGCGCTGAGAACGACCGTGACAGCACCGGCAATCGCGATGATGACGCCCCAGAAGTCCCGCGTCCGGAAGATCTCCTTGAACAGCATGGGCGCGATAACGCAGTTCGAGATCAGGGCAACGACGCCGAGCGGGCTAACGATGGACGCAGGCGCGAAGCCGTACGCCAGAAAGTTGCCGCACTCTCCAACAGTGATCAGTACCTGTCCTAGCCACCAGTACGGATCCTTCAAATATGTCGTGGACACCTCTTTCTTCGAGTCGTCATCGTCCTCCCCTGAGCCGCCCGATTCGAAGGATTGCGCGAGCGGATCATCCTCGTAAAACTCTTCTTCCCCATTATGTCCCTGACCTTGCCCAATGTCCCGCCGTGCCACACTCTCACTCGACCCATTTGTACTCCCAATACTGCCATATGGACCTCCCCCATTAGACCCATTCGCAGCGTTCTTCAATGCTTTCTTTGCGCGCAGACGGTGGTAGTTGCGCTGCCGGTGCAGCCGGATGTGTGCATAGCGCTGGACATTGAGGGCGAGGGCGATAAGGACGTTGCCGACAATGGCCGTTATGATTCCTATGAGGGACGACCAGTTCTTTATGTCCTTGTGAGGGTCGTGGTCTGGAGGGTGGTTGTCGTCGAGGGCCGCCAGGAGGCTTCTGATGGTATGTATGGTGGTCAACGCCCCAGTCGTTGACAGATACATGATCGATCCTCCGCTTGCCTAGCATGCAAGAGTTTTGTCTGCCGGCTTAGACGTTGTAGGTGCCCCGCGACGAGGGCATGTGTATACACCAACTTCCAGCTCGAGGAGTCGTGATTGGGATCATGGGAATGACCGCAGGTTAGGCGCAGATTCGTCGAGGTTTAAACTGTCGGACTTGTTTTGAAGTGACGCTGGTGAAGCGATAAAGAACCAGAAGAAACAGAGTGCAAAGAGAACGAAGCCAAAAGCCGCGTGGGCTGACGATTCAAAGCGAAGCTTAGAAGATAGCTAATGCTTGCTACCTATTTCCTTGATGTCTGATGGTTTTCGGTCGCAACCTTGGAAGACAAATGCTTAGACACAGCATGGTACGTACCAGGCGTACCTTATCTCCGGGGGTCCGTCATCACCTCAGATGTCCGTCTGTCTCCACTTGAGGAATGGCGGGGAAGCTTCCACTGGCCCTTCTTTAAGTGCCACCATAACACCACGACACCACCACTTCGACTTGACACCCTACCTACCTTCGAGCTTGATACGAGCTGGTCTCACTTCTTCTCACCTCAAACGATATCAATCCAGCATGCCATCAGACGACGACTCGTCCAAGAACCCGTTCATCCGCTTCAAGGAGCATGTCGATGCCCACATCGGCGCCGGGCTACACAATGTCCTCAACTTTCCAGCCATACTCTCCGAGTCCGTTGTAAACTCCCGCCAGTTTAGCCCACACGACTCCAGAGGGGCTATGTCGAGACAGAATGGCGACGAGGGATTTCAACCAAGTGAGAGAGACGAGGCGCCTGACTTCCGTCGCTGGCTGTACGGGCAGCGGCAAGCTATGGCCGAGGAGGAAGAGATCGACAAGCACTACGAGCGTATGGCGCATGCCTATCCCGGAGACGAAAATGAGGCCGTGAGAAGCATCATAAGGAGCGAGAGATTCGACACGTTTGCCACGCGTTCGCAATACTCTCCAGTCCGTCTTGCGGAAAGAATGCCTAGACAGCCTCGGCCCCGAGACATCCATAGCGATATGGACCCCGAGATGTTCACCTACATCGACGCGTTCGAGGACTTGCTGGCTGAAGCATCCGGTGTACCAACCATGGACCTACGCTCGCGCTACAACATGAACAAGATGCTCCGCAAAACCTGGCCGTTCGGTGAGCCGCCGTACTCCTGGGCCAGGAGACTGGAGTCGCAGGGTCTCATCAAAGCTTTCCTACCGGATTATCGTTACTTGCAACCAAAACAACCGGTCGCCGAACAGCAGGTTGAACGAGCAGAAGACAGCCAAGCCCCCGTTAGGGATATATGGCAGGGTCATTGCGCAGATGCACGCACTGACGCGGAGCAACGACCAGCAGAAGACGGGTTCTTCGGAGAAATCGAAAAGGTAGTAAAGGCTCTCAACCAGGTCTTGGACGATACAACTTCGACCTTCTACGGGCCTGGGAAGAGGCAGGAAGAGCAGTCGCGGGAGCCGCGAACGGAGAACGACTTATACGACGCTGTCCAGTCTGCTTTCAACGAGGGACAGCGATCGCTTGCAGCTTTCTTCAAGTCTCTTGCCGATGGGATTGAACCGCGTCCACGACCGGGTGTAAAGTCGGAGGCCGACGTGCTTGGCGGCGAGTGTTTTGAAGATGAGGATGGGATGAAGACCGTCAAGTCCACCAGGGAGTATGTGGATGAGTATGGCAACAAGCACATCAGTACCGAGATAAAAAGGACCAGCAAGGATGGCAATATGGTCTCGACAGAAACACACTACTCTGTGCGGCCAGCTTCAGATGCCGAGCGGTCGTCGATCGAGACACCGTCCCGACACCAGGACGAGTCTACGAATGAGGAATGGGAAGTCAAAGACGAGAAACACGACGGAGATAAGCACTCTGGTTGGTTTTGGAAATGATATAGCAAAGGCAGGCCAAGTGGCATGCCGGCATTACGATGACAAGATATCCCGCATCGATTAGGAAAGGGGCAGAGGAGGAAAAGAGTTGCGAGACATTCTTGGCTTCAGATGGACCACTCAACTCAATTATATACACGCTCTCAACTTTCACATTGATTGTTTAGTTAGGCGAGCAACAGGGATTCTAATCAGTTCTTGCAAGTCCATCATCATATGTCTAACCATCTTCATGTGATAGACACATCATAGTCGTCCCACCGAGTTATAAGAACCATAGGAGCAATCGCCTTGTTATTCCTATCCCGAGTTCCAATATCAAGTGCACCTCCTAATCAACCACCACTTGTCGCCTCCTCCTCCTCTCAACAACAATCCACCCAAAAAACAATCCCCAAACCACACCAACACTGACCAACCCAGCAAAAGCCACCCCGGTAAACTGGCTCGGCCGACTCCAGACCGCCGCGCACGCCCACCTCCCAATCTCGGCACCGCTAACAAACGTCATCTCGACCCCGGAGAACTCGACCCTATGCCGCGGCGCCACCCTCGTCTGTGCAATCTGCTGCACGGCCATGTTGTGCGTCCAGTGACCCAGCCTGCTCAGCCCCAAAAAGACAAAAACCGCCGCGGTCAGCGCCGGGAAGGCCGCTGCCGGGTCCGGGGAGCTCGTTGGTAGCGCGGCCAGGGCGACGAAGCAGGGGATCAGCAGGGCGAGCTGTAGGGTTGCGCCTGATAGGCCGAGGACGGCCATGTTGTCTGGGAGGTAGGGGAGTGGGTGGCGGGAGAGGAAGGAGGCCAGGAGCGGGAAGAGGAGGGTGGAGCCGATTTCGACGGCGGAGATGGCGGTGCGGGCTGTTGTTATTAGGGAGAGGGAGTAGTGTCGTGTTAGGAGGTAGGTGGTCATTGGTCCTGAGAGGGAGAGGACGGAGAAGGATTGGAGGGCTGCGGAGAGGGATGCTGTTGCTGTTAGTATGGAGTGTGGTAGGGGAGAAAGGCGAGGGGGCATACCGAGACAGACGTCGCTGCTGAAGTACAGCGCGAGTCCCTTTTTGTCTTGCTCGATTTCTTCCCGGACGACAATGACACTGGCGGCGTCTTCGTCGTCTATGCTGCTACGAAGCACAGTCGCCACGTCCTTGGGCTCGCGGGCGAGCTTGAGGGCGTTGCACTTGTTCCATGCCGTCCTGGCGGTGGCTAGTTCGATGCCTACGGTACCGAGATTGATGCCTGCCGTGACGATGACTAGCACTACCGAGCTTGTCTTGATGGCGATGGTCGACACAAATACCGGCGCCAGGATCTTGGAGACCAGGTCGATGCGCCGCATGATGGCGTTGAGCTGGTGCAGCGGTGGCTTCGAGACTTCGGAGGCGATGGTTGGCACCCAGTCGCGCTCCATGACGAGGTTGTTGCCCACGGCGCACATGCGCTCGAAGATGCCGAAGAGCATGAGGATGCCGATGATGACGTCCTTTGAGAGGTAGTTTCCTAGTTTGAGAAGGACCTGCTTTGGGCGGGAGTCATCTACCGCATGCGACCGGGGAGTGAGGAAGAGCAGCATCCATAAGAGACAGCCGGCGACTATGCAGGCCCGCTGCACGACGATGGTGATCTTCATGGTGTGGAAGCGAGATGCGTTCTTGTCCACCCAGCTGCCGATGGCTGGGGATAGCAACAGCGTGACTCCATTTGTGAGGACGCCCCTGATGGATGTTGGCAACAAGCTGTCTGGGTAGGCGGCCGCGAATAGGAGAATCTGTCTCTTGGTAAGCTTGACCGCATTTGATACAAGAGAGAGCCATGATCGGTATTGCTTACGACGGTGAACTCATAACTCCTCATATTCCACGTCGACAAGAAATGTGAGATGTAAAGGCGCCATAGCAGCCCCGTCTCGATTGACCGGTGTTCGTCCCCATAGTCGCTCTATAGAAGCTTCAGCACCTATGTGCAGAGACTTGGAGTCCGTTGGGTGCGAATTGTAAGACAACAAAACATACCCGGTCACTGAGCAGTGGAGTTGACTCTCCATCTGTCGAAGTCATTTATCCCAAGTCAAATGGGTATGAGACCAAGCATAAGCTGGTGTCGCATAACCACGAGAGGATCGAACAAGGTACGGATGATTTGAAGTCAAAATATATTCGCAACTTAGACGTTGCTACAACAAAGAGCAGCTGAAGTTCCGATAAAGTTGAGTTGCTAGTTCAGACTATCAGCCGCAGCGATTGTAGATGCAGCTACGTAATGCAGCTTTCCCGTGTGCGCCGAACTTTGAGCTAAGCAACCCGGTATCTGAGATATAGGTACTGTGTACACCATTGTAGTTGTACCAAAAACCCGTATAGACTGTAGGACGCCATCATACCATATGCTGTTTAACGCATCAAGAGTCAGGTATCAACCCCTTATTTCCCCTTTCGCATCTCGCCCTTCTTCTTCCGCATCTGGCGCTTCCTGGCAATGATCTTCGTCCTCAACGCCAGCTTGGAATCGACCTCTTTGCCCTCCTTTCCTGCTGGAGCTGACGCAGACTTGAACGCAGCCTTAGGATCTGCACCCTTCTTGTCCTTGCCCTTCCTATCCCCAAAATTCCTCTCGCCCCCTTTTCTATCGCCACCTTTTCTATCACCGCCCTTCCTATCCCCAAACTTCCTGTCTCCCCCCTTCCGGTCGCCACCCTTCGACCAAGCTTGTGCAGGCGCCCTATTCTGGTAAGCAGCATTGCCCGCCACGCCAGCAGGCGCCGCATCCCGCTGTCTCGACCGCTCCTCCATCTGCTTCCGCCTCATCACCACGTTCGCATTCTCAATCGCAAACTCAACAATCAGCCTCCTCGTCTTTCCGTCCTCGTCCTTGACGGCATGGCCGTTCAGCCACCTGAGACCCATGAGCGCCCAGCGATGCGACGAGTACTCGATGAAACCGTAACCGCGAGACTTTCCGCCGCCCGCCTTCTCCTCGACCTTGGAGCCTTCCTTGGTCTCGAAGACGATCTTGGCCTGCTTGACAATACCCTTCTTCTTCTCCTTCCGGACCCGCTCGGCCTCCTTCTCCTCCGCGCCGCCGCGGGCGAGTTCTTCCTTGGACAGCGGCTGTCTCCGGCTCTGCTTGACATCTGTCGCGAACCCGACGACGGCCTCTCGTGCCAGCGCCTTGAGCTCCTTTGAGCCGATGTTCCGCGGGATGTTGCGGATGGCCAGACGAGTCAGACTGACATGCAGGGCCGGGTTCATCTGGATCAACTTCTTTCGTTGCTTCGCACTGTCGTCCCTCATCTTGACTTCTGCCGCGGAGAGCAGTCCGTGAAGAGGCGAGTTGGTCGGGATCTGTCCCTCGGGCAGTAGGTACAGCCGTCTCTTGTCCTTGTCCCGGCCCTCCATGCCGGCAGAGGTCAGTTTTGTCGCCTCGTCCTTGTTGACGGCTGCCGTAACCTGGAGAACGCGGCCGTCCATCGTGTAGCGACCGTCTTCGTCGACCGTCTCATCCTGCAGCACGGAATGCTTGGCCGTAGTGGCCGCTGGCTTATGCCGAGGGGCGCTCTTCAGGCAAGCCTTGTGATCATCCGCATTGAAGAAGCAGACGAAACCGGTGCCGGCTGGCCGGTCAGTCGCACGGTCCATAACTACCCTTGCGTATCGAACAAATCCAAATTGGGCGAAGTGCGCCTTGAGCTGCTCGTCGGTCGTTGTGAATGGAAGGTTGCGGATGAAAACTGTCGTGGAGTTGTCGGTAACGCGTTTCGGCTTCTCCTCTACTTCGGCACCGCCCTCCCCGTCACTGATTTCATCTTCATCCTCCTCCTCCTCCTCCTCGTCATCCTCTTCGCTGTCCTTATCTTTGTCGTCGTCGCTCGCGTCCTCTTCCTCAAGGTGCTCCATGTGGTTCTTCATGAAGTTCGCCAGGTCGGCCTCTTCCTCAGTCATGGGCTTTCCGTCGTCCTTCTCGTCCTCTTTCTCCTCATCCTCATCATCGTCCTTCTTGGCTTTCTTGCCCTTCTTTTCCTTGGCAGGCTTATCCTGCTCAGCAGAATCAGCCTCAGCATCCTCCCCATGCTGTTCCTCCCAAGTCTGCTTATCGACAGCCCAATCAACCGCCAGAGTCCGCCCGTCGACAGTCTTGCCGTTCAGCCCCTCCAAGGCCTTCTCGGCATTCTTCCGTCCCCGGAGCGTGACAAAGCCAAAGCCCTTCAATTTGCCCTTTTCCTGGGGCAAATCGGCAAACCTGACCTTGCCGAAACTCTTGAACAAGTCAGCCAGCTGCTGGTCCTTCTTGATGCTCCACGGCAAGTTGCGGATGATCAGCTTAGCCGGCTCCTTCATCTTGGCCATCGCATCCTCGCGCGCCTTCTTGGTCTCGGCAGCCCTGTTGTGGACCGCCGTGCCAGCTTTAGCAGCGATCTTGGCGGAGTCGCGGTTCCTGGGCTCGGCAATGTCGAGCTTGAGGCGGCGGCCATCGAGCAGCTCGTTGCCGAGCTTCTCCTTGGCCTCGAGCGTGTCGTCCTCGTCGGCGAAGGTCACGAAGCCGTAGCCGCGGGAGGTCTTCGTCTTGGGGTCGAGGACCACGACGGCGTGCTTGACCGGGTAGTGTTGCGAGAAGAAGTCGGTGAGCGTCTTGTCGGTTGTGTTTGGTGGTAGGGATCGGACGAAGAGCGACTTCTTGGGTTCGGTTCGTGCCTTCTTCGCTGCTGGCGCTTTCGCATCGGTGGTTGCAGTTTGCTCCTTTGGTTGCTTCACCGCAGACGCCTCCTCCACATCGCCGTCCCTTGGGCGCTTTTTGCTCTCTGATTTAGCCATCTTAGACGCAATCTTTGCGGCAGAGGGTTCACCACCCTCGCCTTCCTTTTTGGGATTTTTGCTGTAATATCTGCCCATGGTTGCTGATGTTTGGGGCAGTTCTAGCTGTCCTGTGAATTGGTGTCAGGACTTCAAGTTGCCTGAGCTGGGTGAGATGCGACCTCGAAAATTTCTGGTGGAGCCAATCCGATAAAGGCTTGTGAAATTGTGAATGTGCTTATCGTTCATAACTTGCATAGTCTTTGATGCGGGGCTTGTGCAAGTCTACAGAATCAAGCTAGGCGCGATATGGAAGTAACAAAACAAACAACAACGCGACCCTGTTTAAGTGGTTTCGCATCACTTCCCTACCACAACGCCAAAGATCGTCAACACCACAAGAACACCATACGGTCGTATGAAAGGCATCTAGCCTCCTCACCAAGTATGCCGGCCCGAACATCAACAGCAAGGTCAACCCGGACCTCAACCCTCACAAACAAATCCTCCGCCGCCAGCCTCAACCCGCGCGCCTCGACCGCCTCGCGCGCATCAGCCACAAACCTCGACATCCCCGCCGAGACGCCCGACAATGCCCTCCGGCAGCAGCTCGCCTCCGTCTTCCGCGACGCGCAGCGGACGACGGCCTCCCACCGCAAGCTAGCGGTCACCCTGCGCAAGATCCAGGAAGCGTGCTGCTACGAGCCCACGTCCCTGAAAAAGTCCGCCCAGGCCGCCGCGTCCGACTTTGACGAGGATGACTTCAACGTCGAGTTTGTGCGGTGCGTGCTGCGCGTCATGCCCGTCAAGAAGAGCGAGGGCGTGGGCGAGAAGACGGTCCGGTTCATCGGGCTTTTCCTCAGGCATTCGATCGATAAGGATAACGAGGTCATGGGCGAGGTGGACGAGGATGCTAGTACCATGCCCGAGACACCGAGTACCAGACTTACCGCGCATCTTATGGAGAATGTGCTGCCCCTCCTGACGGCTAAGGACAAAGTCGTGCGGTATCGGGCTACCCAGCTCATCAGCCATGTCATCAACTCGCTTGATGCCATTGACGATGACTTGTTTCAGAAGCTGAGGAGCGGATTGCTTAAGAGGATTCGGGACAAGGAGTCCATGGTGCGCGCACAGGCAGTTCTTGGGCTGGGTAGGCTAGCCGGGAACCAGATCGACGCGGAGCCCAACTCGGATGAGAGCGACGACGATAGCGGTGCTGGTGGTACAGGACTGTTGGAGAAGCTGCTGGAGGTGTTGCAGAATGATCCTAGTGCCGAAGTCAGGAGGATGTTGTTGGTTAATCTCCCGATACTGCCTGCCACGCTGCCGTTCTTGCTCGAGCGAGCGAGGGATCAGGATGCTATGACGAGAAGGGCCGTGTACTCGCGCCTGCTGCCTGCGTTGGGCGATTTCAGACATTTGTCGCTGTCGATGAGGGAGAAGCTGTTGCGGTGGGGATTGAGAGACAGAGACGAGAATGTGCGCAAGGCTGCCGGACGGCTCTTCCGCGAGCGGTGGATCGAGGACTGCGCCGGTACGCCGCCGCCTGCTGAGGCTGGCCAGGCGGTCGAGCCGTCGCCTCCGAGCTTTGAGGGGCTCTTGGAGCTGCTCGAGCGCATCGACGTTGTCAACTCCGGAGTTGAAAACGGTGTTGCGCTGGAGGCTATGAAGGGCTTTTGGGAGGGTCGTCCGGATTACCGGGAGGCGGTGGAGTTCGACGATGCCTTCTGGGAGACGCTGAGTGCCGAATCGGTGTTTGTCGCGCGGAGCTTCAACGATTTCTGTCGGAGCGAGGGCGGCGGGAAGTACGAGGCTCTCGTCGAGGAGAAGTTGCCCGAGGTCACGAAGGTGGCTTTCTACCTCGAGCGTTATATCAAGGTTCTGGTCGATGCTATCAAGAGAATCGCCGAGCAGGACGTCGACGAGAGCGAAGCGGAGGACACCGTCGAGCAGGAGTTCATAGTAGAGCAACTGCTGCACATCGCTCTGACGCTCGACTACTCGGACGAAGTCGGCCGGCGCAAGATGTTCTCCCTGCTAAGACAGACGCTCTCGATCCCGGAACTCCCAGACGAAGTCACCAAACTCACTGTCGGCGCACTACGCGACATCTGTGCACCCGACGCGGCTGGCGAGAAGGAGTTCTGCAGCGTCGTCCTCGAAGCCGTGGCCGACGTGCACGACACCATCGTCGACGAGCCAGCGGACGAAGCAGATGCAGATGAGAGCTTCCACTCGGCCCGGTCCGAAGTCAGCGGCGACAGCACCCCTACTAAGAGCAGGGCTAAGAACTCTACGCTCTCGGAGGAGGAGGAACGCGAAAAGGCAATCAAGGAGATCATGATTAACATGAAGTGCCTTCACATCGTGCAGTGCATGCTCTCGAACGTGTCAGGGAACCTGCAGCAGAACGACCACCTCGTCGCCATGCTCAACAACCTCGTTGTCCCTGCCGTGCGGAGCCATGAGGCGCCCGTCCGCGAACGCGGCCTGCTCTGTCTAGGCCTTTGCTCCCTCCTCGACCGGTCGCTGGCAGAGGAGAATCTCACTCTCTTTATGCACTTCTTCACCAAGGGCCACACAGCCCTGCAGATCACGGCCCTGCACATTCTAACTGACATCCTCAACGTCCACGGCGCGCAGCTGCTGAGCACCAACCCGACCCTCCTAAAGGTCTACATCAAAGCGCTCCGCTCGGGCTCTAAATCACCCGAAGTCCAAGCAGCAGCTACAGTCGCCGCCTCCAAGCTTCTCCTAGGCCGCGTCGTCACCGATCACGACCACTCGGCCGAACTCCTCAAGACCCTGGTGGTAGCCTACTTCGAGCCCGCCAGCGCAGGCAACCAGTCCGTCCGCCAGGCTCTCAACTATTTCCTGCCGGTCTTCTGCTACTCCCGCCCCGAGAATCAAGACCTGATGCGGGCCGTCGCGATGGACGCCCTGCACGCGCTGTACAACGTGAGGGAAGGTCTGGAGGACGACGATGCGGACGTGGAGGATGAGATGGTTTCGCTCTCGACTATTGGTGCTTGTCTTGTGGACTGGACCGACCCGAGGAAGTGTTATACTCCCGGCATCGCGGCCGATGCCGAGAAGAAGAATGTCAATGGCGATGTGCATCTTGATTTGGCCAAGGATGTGCTGGAGAGGCTGGATAGTAACATTAGCAGTAAGTTGCTTTTTATCGGTTTACTTGCCGCAGTACTAACAGACGCTTGCAGAAGAAGAGAAGAAGGTCCTCGCTCCGCTCCTCGGCAAGCTGTATATCTCGCCGTCTTCGTCGGAAGAGAAGACCCGCGACGTCTACGCCGACGTGTGCGAGGCGGTTGAGCACACAGTGGTGTCTGACGCTACGGGCAGGAATGCGATCTATAAGCTCCATGTCAGCCTGGGCAAGATCGTTAACAATCTCGACGCTCAGGAAGCTGGTGCTGCCGGTGGCGCTAGGGCTTCTAGCCGTAGCGTCTCGGTCGCTGTGGAGGATAAGACCGTCGTTGAGGACAGGACCGTCGTGCCTGACGCGGATATTAAGGAGGAGGCCGAAGAAGAAGAGGCTGCCGACGACGGTGAAAGTGTTGCTGAGGAGATAACGGTGGTTCAGGGCGGTGTTGAGGACTCGCTTGTCGATGATCTTTTGGATGATGACGGAGATACGGAGATGACTTGAGTGATGCTCTGTTTGGTTCTGTCAGGAGTTCGTTTGGTACTGGGATTCAACAATAACTGTATTTACTACAGTACGGAGTGTTGTGTGTACGGGCTGGTTTTCATTATCCCCCATTTTATGAACGACATATATAATTTGCTGTTTGCTCTACCTATCCCAAGTCTATTGCCCCAGCCAATACAAAATACCACCCACTCCGACATGGACCAGAAGATGTTGGCCTAATGTCCAAGCCATACAGTACAAGTACTTGGGCGAGAATACCGTCCATATGAACAAGTGCGTGCGCAGCGCCGTGCACGCCGCCATGACAGCAGCCGCGCTGAACGTGACAAACACTGTCAGAAAAGCAATATGCTGCAGGAACACGTTGCTTTGACCTGCTTTCCGCTTCCTTACCAACAGCGTACTCGCGGCAAAAGTCCAGTAGATCGGGGCGGCCCAGTTGCTGATGAAAGTAAGGGTAGCCACGGCACCGGCGTTGAAGTTGCTCACTCCGTTGTATGCGTTGGAGAGGTCGACGGAAGACATGGCATTCGAGCCTCCAAACGCGAAGAATGACATGAAGGAGATCAAAAAGGTTGATGTGGCTAGCTCGGCACCGTCAAGCTCCTGCGAGCCCAGGAACTTGAGTTGGATATTGAACAGGAGGAACAGGGGGATATTTGTGGTTCTCGACTGCGTCACAGCCAGCAAAGTGTAGAGGCTGTGCAGGGTGTCCAGAGCTAAAACCATGTTTGTTAGTGCAGTCTCATACGGGCGAGCATGTGCCACTCACGAGTTGTCTTCACCGGCGCTCCACGCTTGGCAAATATGAAGTAGAGCACTCCAGCAGTGGCGCAGGCAAGGCCAATGAAAATGGCCTGCGCCCTCGCCAGCAGAGATGCTCTTGGGAGATAATCAAGGATTTTCAACGCCAAGCCAGAGACCAGTTCAGGAGCGTCTTCGTTCGTATACGCAAGCTTAAACGCAAACGCAGCGAGTGTTAAACCTGACGCGATGACAAAGCTGATGGCTGAAGGCAGGCCGCTGAAGCCGTTCCTGATATCTCGTGCAATCCAAAGGTATGTCGCGCTGACCAAAGCCCAAAGAAGATTTGGATTTGGAACAATGAAGGTCTTCACGACGTCCGGCTCACCAGCGAACTTCTGCCCGGTCTGGTTCCAGCCACGGACCAGTCTTGTTGCGGCCAGCACCAGGATTACTGAGAGGAGGTGGCTCTTTCGAGACAGCATCCTGATGACGATGTCAGTATGGTTAAACTCATCATCATATCTTGCAGAACTCCTTACCCGTTGCAGTTTTTCAAGCCGAGCAGCACTAACCAAGCGGTAGTTGCCCAGTACCAGAAATGATGCTCTTCCTCCACGTAGCTACTGGCGAACATCATGACACCGTAGGCTACCGTAACGAAGGCGAACGGTAGGAAGGTGCGCAGGTTTTGCCCACTGATATCATGCGTCGAAAACGCTGCGCATAAAACAGCCAGGACCGCAAGTGCTTGACCGGTAATGAGCCGAGACATGTCATAGTTGCTAGCCATGCTACTCATAACATCCTGGGCTTTTCGTAACCACTAGACACGAGTTAGCGCTGAAAGAGACGGGGAAGTCAGGCAGTCATACCTTGGAAATTGTCAGTAGTGACAAACCGACATCCCCATGAGCTGTCGCGCGCCCAGCATTTTTCATCATGGTTTTATATTCACAAGCTAGCTTCTCGGCGTCGGAACCTGGAGCAGTGCAGTCGTCCTCGAGAATGGCATGCCATAGATGAGACCCAAACGTTGCGCTTATGATGGCTTTGATCTGATCAACGTTCTGCAGAAGAATTTGGACCTTGTCGACAGCTACGAAACATCAGTCTTTTTCCATGATAGACGGCATGTGGAATGGTACCATTTTCCCAAAGGGGGAGGAAGTCGCTGATGAAAACGCCAAGGTTGTTCTGCGGAACAGGGAAGCCTAGCAGAGCCGCGAGGGTCGGGGCAATATCCGACTGCTCCACAGTCGAGTAATACTGAAAGTCGTCTTTCGGCGGCAATGGAGACGTAGACTGGCGTTGGAGTGTCTGAAGTTTCGGCGAGATAAAGACCAGTGCGGGCGAAGTCTCGCCAGCGGAAGAACCGCCGTGGTTGCCGGCATCATTCATACCATGATCGCCACAAAGGACGAACAGGGTAGACTGCAGATGCTCTTCCGACTCGATGGCACCATATATTTGCTTCACTATGCCGTCCATTTCTTGCTGTTTAGGGAGCATGTGGATGCTACTAAGGTGTCAGCCATGCATAGTTGCAAGGGAGTGGTTGGTACTCACCTTCTGGGCCCTCCCTTATGTCCAATGTGGTCAAGACCAAGGTAATGCAGAACCATGGTGTTCCAGTCGCTGTTCTTCAGCTCTCCTGCGATGTTTCGAGTAACGTTGTTGTCCACTTCTGTGAAATCCTACTCCCGCTCAGCAAAGGTCCAATGCACTGCGTCTGCTTGTGACGTCTTCCATACCGAAACGAAGAAGCTCGTGGTCCCATCTGCCCGGTCAAAGGTGCCCGGGAAAAGCTTCAGCCAAGTATCATCTCCGTACATGAGCACTTTGCCGGTGTCTTTCGCCTTCATTTGCGCCAACCAGCTGTCCTGCGAGGCCAGGCTCGACGTCTTGTCCGTCTCGTCCAGGTTGAGGATAGCGTCGAGGAAGGAAGGAATAGAGCCGGTCGTTATGGCTTTAAGTCGGGGCATGGTCACCGTCGGCGACGTGGCATGGGCCGTGAAGGGAAGGGCGGCTCCATCGCGGATCAACCTGAGCCTGGGATCAGCACTGCGACCAGTGTGCGCGAGAAATGAGGAAGGGCCTACGATTGGGTGTATTTGAAGCCGCTGTCTTCCGAGAATACGAAATCACTGACACACACAAGATTATTAACCTCGAGCTTCCTCTTTGAGCACAGTAGACCAGCCAAGTACCTTCGCAAAGCATCCACGACCATGAAGACCAGCCGATCAAACGGCGGGTCTAGACGGTTTAGACGGTCATAGTCTTTGTGAAATTGCGCCAGGCCAGGGAGAACAGGCTTGTAAGGAAAGAAACCGGTCGCGAACAATAGGACAGCGACGGGTATCACGACATTGGCGGCGGTAAGCCAAAGCGTGGATGCGAAAGCCGCATTTTGACGCGACTTCATGGCAACTCGGTCAGTTAGGAGAAATGGCCTTCTATCCGCATGTATGCTCAGCCATTTAGAATAATACCCTGGCAGGAAAGTTTCCTTTGCTGACGGTTGATAAGTAAACTGTTGGATGCTGTATTCGAAGGATTGAGGGTCCAGCGTAGTAGTAGCCTTGCATAAGCGGGTAGATCTGATTGCTCGCCAAGATAAGGTAGGCTGATCCGGACCCACCGCAAGTCACTATCAGAGCCTCGCACATGGCCTCTTGACCAAAACCTCATGAGACGGATTCATAAGTCATAAACAGAATATGTATGTACAGGGTATCAAACTCAAGTTGAACTCTTCTTCGCCGGGATCTGCTTCCGCTTGCGGGTAGGGAACACAATAGCCGATTTCTTGGCCTTGCGTTTCTCGATTCCTTTCCTTCCAATTGCTGCTCCCTTTCTCCTCTTCGTCTGCGCCTTTGCAGCACCCGAGTCAATCTCCATGGCTAGTGGTCCTGACGTTAGTTATGCGAAGTCCAAGGTAGCGGTAACTCGGACATAGTACTAACCCTCATCAGCGGTTTCGGTGGTTGCCTTCTCAGCAGCAGAAGCACCTATGAGATTGTTAGCGGGGCTCGAGCCTAGGACCGCTTGAAAAAGACTGGCTCACCCTCTGCGTCCTGGTCGACATCTTCCATCTCAACCTCCTTCTTGGCCTCTGAAGGTTTGGGCTGTGCGATCAATTCCTGCAGCTTGGCAGAAAGACGCTCTGCCCGAGCAGTCTCGACAGGCCCAAAGACATTCTTCTTGAGCCTTTGGTTGTTTGACTTGACTTTGCTTGCTCGTGCGCTTTTCGCCATGTTCGCTATTTGAGGGGTTGTAAAACTGTGTCAAACAATCACTGGCGAGGTTGCTGACTTCGAAGAGACACGGGCTGTTTCTTTCGATTCGGTGTTGGTTTTGAAGTTGGAGAATAAGGTATACTATCTTCTCTTTCAAAAGATGGACTGAGTCGAGTGCTGGCAAGGCTGTGAGTGGAAAATTTGGGACTTGAGAAGACTTTGGCCCAACCAACCAGATGCTACGGTCCCGAGCTAGCGGATTCGGAGCTGCTGCAGTGAAAAGGTATATTCTACCTTTATTATGGGGTTTACGCTGGCTAAACAGTGGCAAAGCGGCGGTGACGTAAAGTCACAGGTACTTTTTAGCGTTCGCATTTATGGTTTTCTTTCTCGCCAAAGGGCTGGACAAGCAGGCTGCCCATCATCGCCCAAAGCTCCATTCTGCCACCCCTGCCCGCCTCGACGTCGACGTCGTGAGGTGATCTCGTTACCGTCTGGAACTGGTGTCCTCTCCGACTCCTCGTGGCCGCAGCACAAATGCCAATGTGGTTTTCTGTTCTCTACTATTTCTAATTGCGAGGGAAGTACCTTATTTTGGACGCAGCACTTATCGACGATAACAGAACCTAGAAGCGGATCTGCTGCATTCAAGTGCTGTTGGAAAGGGCAGTCGCGCTCCGGAAAATATTACCTAGAAGGTACACCTTAGTCAAATCTGCGAGCATCCTCGGCGCTCAACGCTAGGAGTCCGGGGCCGTCGCTCCTTCCTCGATGAGTCGTCATGGCTAGTACTTCTGCTGGACCTTCCAGCGCGGAAGTAGCTGGACTATCGCGTATGGCGCAAACGCCCGGCATCTCCAAGCCCCAGCTGCAGACAATCTGCGTCGTCAACGGTCTTGCAAAGACAGGCAATAAGGCTGACTTGCAGAGACGTATTGTGACCCGTAAGTTGGTTGACTGGTGATCGAGAGCGAGGGGTTTGACCCACGAAACCCGGCATTTCCAACTTGCTAACCGAAACATTCATTCACCAGTTATTCGAGAATGCGAGCAGCGAGGAGACCTCCAACGGTTCAACGAGGTTAAGCAGTCCATCTACAATAATGCGCGCGTACATGCCATGGCACATCAACCCTTACCCAACCTTCCACCCCACCCGTCTTTCTACTCGCCGACGACCCCGGGGGGCCAAGCAGCATACACAAACATGGCACCGAACAACGGGTACGCGCCCAATGGGTACGGCGCTGCGAATGGTCAACGACCGGGAATACTTCAGCAAAGTATGATACCTGACACCATCGCACCCTTCTGGGATCTCGATACTAAGCCGATCTAGACTTTCAGTACAAACACAGTCCATTTTATGAGATGGTAACGAGGATAGGCGACTTGCGCACCTGCGATGGTTTGTTCGACGCAGTCCAGTCGAGTCAATCGTGATGCTAACGCGTCTTGCAGTCATGCAGCAGCACCGGCAGACGGTGAACGTCTACGTCAGGGCGCAAGACTATCCTGCGCTACAGCAGTGCGCTACCGATCCCACGTCAATGCGGGTCATGGCCTTCTGCGCGGCTGGCAATCAAGGGATTCAAGAGATATGCTTTCCCTACCAGTCTGAGCTGAAGGTCAACGGAGGCGAGGTCAAGGCCAACCTGAGGGGACTGAAGAATAAGCCCGGGTCTACGAGACCAGTGGACATCACTTCCCATCTGCGTCTCAAGCCTTCCACGTATAACAACAACGTCGAGTTCACTTATGCGCTGACCTCGAAGGTAGATGCTTCAGTACTATCACATCCAACTGCATGGTATTCTCGTGGAAGGACTCCGCTAACTGGTCTTCAATAGAAATTCTATTTCGGAGTATACGTGTGTAAAGTCACAGCGATTGACGAACTCGTTGAGCAAATCAAAAAGAGCAAGCGAATCGCAAAAGCGTCGGTTATCCAGGAGCGTATGTTACCAGACTTCATCAACCTGTTTGACTCTGTCGCTGACACAGATGCAGTTACCAAGAAAGCCAGCGATCCAGACGTCGTGGCCACGTCTCAGGTTATATCCCTGAAAGATCCCCTCAGCTACATGCGCCTTGTGGTACCTTGCCGCGGTCTGAAGTGTAGTCACATCCAGTGCTTTGATGCGACTGCCTACCTGCAACTCCAGGAACAAGGGCCGCAATGGATATGCCCTATATGCAATAATCCGGCTCCTTTTGAGCATCTGGCAGTGGACGAGTGAGTTCTCTCCCTCTCCCAGCTGAAATAGGAACCAAACCATACTAACTCCGCGCAGATACGTCAAGGACATTCTGACGAACACACCTAAGTCGGTGGAACAGGTCACGATCGAGCCTGACGGACAGTGGCTTCTTCCTTCGCCGCAGAGCGAGGAAAAGAATCGTCCACAACCAGAGACAAGTTTTGTCGACGACGACGACCTAGTGATAGCACAAGTCAGCAACCGGCAGAGCAACACCGCTACACCAAGCCGCTCCGGATATGCTTTCAGCACTCCAGCGCAGGGATCATCGCGGGAAGGCTCGTCGATGCCACCGAGATCGACGACTAGCAGCAAGCGGCCAATAGCTGAGGTGATCGATCTGACACTCTCAGACGATGAGGCCGAGGCTCGCCCTATAAAGCGGGCGAACACCCAGGCCAATGGATTTAATGGCTGGGCTCAGTAGAAAGGGGCTCGCCAGAAAGGGGCTCGCCCTTAAAGATTCATCCCTGTGGGCGTTTGCCAGCCTCGCTTGAGGCTTGCTTGCATGTACACAAATTAGCTCTCTCGGCTTGCTGTTTCTCTCGCGAGCGAGAGTCACCGGAGCATTCATGTTGCCGGAGTTCAGGGCGCTTCCCATTCTGCGATGATTCATGGTTTCCAGTTTAGCAGGAGTTTTGGTTTGGTTTGGCCGGTTGGTCGGTAAAGGGGACAGGGAGAACGTGTCACTTCGGTTTTGGTCAGGGAACTCATCACAGCTGTTGTCAAGATACCGCGAAAGGGATAAAGATACCATAAGGGCGTTGGATGCTGATACAGGAGGGAATATGAGCAGCATTAGCACTTAAAAGAGACGCGTTGATAGACATGTCCTTCCGGATGGGCACCATAGTGACCAAGACTTGAGGTGACGTCTGGTTAGATGCAATGCTTCCCACACGCATAACCTACTAAAGCAATAACCTTATCGCCGATAAGCAATAAGCACACCGAATCTGGGGTACGTACCTCAACCGGAGCATCGACAAGCCTCTCGCAACTTCAAGGGTCCATGTCCAAGCTACCTCTACACACACGCTGATGAACCGTCAACAAGATATGCCATACTGCGCATAGTCTCTGACTCCCAGCTCATTTTTAATACCCGCTCAACCCTCAATTCCTTGAAACTAGCTAGCCCTTCACGACAATCTTACCTCCCGTACCCCAACTCCACGTACCGGCAACTCGGCCCTCACCAAGCAAACCAGACCGAGCATCCCCTCTTCAAGGAGCGAAACCAGCTCTCCCAGACCGCCAGTATGGCTTTCGAACCCGTAATGCCCCCCTACAACATCTCCGACCCGACAGCCACCTTCCTCAGCTCGTCCTGCCTCGACTTCCTCCTCATCGAGATCGTGCCCATGGCCTACAGGATAACAAACGAGCTCGAGGCCGCCGCCCAAGATCCCACATCCACCACCTCCGACGACCCTCCACAAACAACATCACAGCCAAACGGCACGAGCACCACCCCAAGAAAACTCCTAGACGAAGACGAAGAGCGCGACGCCGTGTTCTACAGGCTCGAGACGCTGGGATACAGAGTAGGGCAGGGCCTAGTCGAACGGTATGCGCTCCGTTCCCACCGTCTCCCTCCATCTCTTACGCGAGGGGAATGCTGATATGATACGGGAACAGATTCTCAAGAGACAGGCCGCGCTTCAACGACACCCTCGACGTGATAAAGTTCGTCTGCAAGGACCTCTGGACGCTCGTCTTCCGCAAGCAGGTCGACAACCTGAAGACGAACCACCGGGGCGTCTACGTGCTCACCGACAACGCCTTTCGGCCCTTCTCGCGCATGAGCGCCGAGGCCGGGGGACAGGCGGTTTTGCGGGCGCAGCCGGTATGGGACTTTGCCCCTTGTCTGTTTGAGATATATATATCTGGGAGGTTTGCTAATGAAGATTTTGGATAGTTCCTCTGGTTTCCCTGCGGCATCGTGCGAGGGGCACTAGCAGCTATGGGTATCAATGCAACCGTCCAGGCGGAGACGAGCGAGCTACCTGGTGCTGTGTTTCAGATTAAAACGATACCGACCAAGTCTTAGGTCGGGTACGGGGTAGCAGCACTTTCTTCTTGGGGCGGCCGTCTAATGGATAGGAGGGAATCGCGGCGGCATTTTGCTTGGTGTTGGGTTGGAATTTGATCTCATCTACACATGGGACTAGAGGGGGGCATTGGACCGGCGTACGGCGTTCTAAAGGGTTGTTTGGTCTGCATGCTAGCATAGATCTATACCCGGCATCCGAGAGATGCTCAATCACTGTATTCTGATTTGATGTTGCTCAGTCAAAGTCAGAATAGCAATGCATGCCTAATGAAAGCACCGAATCCGAAGCCTCCGCCAACCGGCTAAGCCAATGGCGGCTGGAGCCACCGGTAGACCACTGTCTCCTTGCTCATGGGCTCATCGTTTCTTAACCTCATTGTTGTCTTGGCACCGTTTCAAGAAAGGGGGACGCAATCGTTCACAACCTAGGAAAGAACACAAAACACATCAGCCACTTGCACATACTCGCCGGATTTTGATTTCTTTCTCTTTACTCCACTGTACGATAAGGCTGTCTAACGAGCGCTAGGACGTTTCTCAAGACAATGCGGCTTTGCGACAGGATGGTAGAACGACATGATGCGTGCTGAAGCGAAAAAAGGGGGTGAGGAGCAGGGGTTAATCACTTTTGTTGTGGGGGTTGGTTGGCAAAGGTGACGCCCTTCTCGATGTTGCCCTTGAGGCCCTTGATAGCGGCCTCCAGCAACGTCTTCTCCTTGGCAGTCAGGTCTCCGAGGATGTCCACTGCCTTCTCGGCTCCGTTGGGCTACAGAAAGAGCCGTTAGCAAAGCTTATGGTCGCCTTCGGATGGAGGGGAATCTTACGCCAAGCTCAATAGGAACGGAGAAGAACTCAACGCCGACCTTCTCGGCAATCTCCTTGCCTCCGGGGATACCGGGAAGGTAGACATAGCTGGGCTCGACAAGACCCTTGGCACCCTTGAGGGCTTTAAGGAGCTTCTCGGTGAACCTGAGGATATCGGTTAGCTTACGCCCAACACACGCTGCGACGAGCGGTTCAGGCGTTCTTACCTGTAGCCGGCATAAGCCATGGACAGGGTAGCCGAGCCAAGACCATCCTTGGCCTTGACGACCTCGTCACCACCGAACTGGACGCGGTGGACGAGCGCATCGTACTTCTCGTCGGGGATGGTGACCTTGGGGGTGACCTGGCTGAAGAGCGGGACGATGGTCTCGCCCGAGTGGCCGCCGATGACGGGGACGGTCAGCTCCTGGGGGTTGGACTTGCCGGCGATCTCGGCGACGAAGGTCTCGGCGCGGACAATGTCGAGGGTTGTGACGCCGAAGAGGCGCTGGGGGTTGAAGACATTCTTGGCCTTGAGGACCTCGGCCGAGATGGGGACGGTCGAGTTGACGGGGTTGGAAATGACGAGGATGAAGGCCTTGGGGGCGACCTCGGCGGCCACCTCGATCAGGCCCCTGACGATGCCGGCATTGATGTTGAAAAGGTCATCCCGGGTCATGCCAGGCTTGCCTGTGTATCAGGTCAGCATCGAGACCAGGGTAATCACGACCTGCCAGCCGTCTCTGGTCCAGCCTAGTATAACATACGGGGAATGCCAGCTGGGATGACGATAACGTCGGCGTCCTTGAACGCGGTCTTGGCGCCGCCATCAGGGGGGAGGTAGCCGCCGACTTTCTATTGGTTCGCACAGAGAAGTTAGAACAATACAGGGTTCGGCGATCGGGGCTCGGGCTGTGGTTAGGGGAGGCTTACAGCGTTTGACGAGATGTGCGACAGGTCAGCTGCAACACCGGGAGTGTTGACAACATCGTAGAGGACGAGCTCGTCAACGAGGGGCGAGAGCTTGAGGAGGAGGGACAACGGCTGTGTGCGGACGTCCGGTGTTAGCACTTGTGCGACTCGCGATAGCCTCAGATCCTCGATGTGGTCTCTGGATGTTGCACGAGGTACCGGCCCATAGCGTGGATGTCATACCTGTCCAATGCCACCAGCGGCACCAGCGACAACTAACACATCGCGTCGTCAGTAACCCAGACCTTCGTCAAGCAAAACTTCTCCCAACGCGTATGACTCGTTGCGTACCTGCTTTGACCATTTTGACGTTTGAAGTTTAAATGTAAACAGGAGCGGGGTAGGGGTCCAGGGATTATCTGCGGAGGAGGGGTTGAAGCGTCAGTCGAGGGCCACAGCGTAGAGAAAGGAGCACCTTGGTTATGCGTCGAGAGGGCTGGATGTATGGCTTACTTTTGACGTAGAGAGTTACGGTAAGATGTGAGGAAGGAAGTGACGGGAGGACGACGGGATAGATGGTCTTATGAATTACGATTAGGTTGTTGAGAGCGGGAGCTCCAAGCACTGGAGCGGCTCTAATTGGCGGGGCTATGGGGTGCCGTGCTGCGGCCGCTTGGCCGGATGCTGCAGGAACGGGACTGACCCCGCGTATGTTAATGTTTCCTTGACGGATGCCGCATTTTACTTAACAATGGCTCATTGCAAAGAGACAGAACCAAATGACACAAGCCGCCGACGCTACACATGTATATCACTCATTTAAGCGACATTCAGGCCGGTTCCACAGCTTCAACACGTCGATTTGCATGGCAAACACTAGGCACTGCGGACAACTTCTCAATCTCTCGTCAGAGTCATCACATGAAATTCCCCGATGGTAATTGTACCGGGTCCGAGGTTCCGGCTCGGATGTGCGAGACCTTCGGGATGGACCGGGGCATATGGAGTCTTCCGGAGGCCGAGTCTCAAGCATGGGCTTCCGTCATCCTACGAAGTCAAGACAAGATGCGTATTGCCGACCAGTGCTTCCAGAACTTGTATCCTCACTAACGGAAGGCGTATGGTGCAGACGCACTCCCAATCACTCCAAACAACGACCGGCAGTTGTCTTCATGGCCACAGCAGAGCAGCTCTTATTCTCAAGCGCTCCCTCTGGGATTCTTGTATTCTTGGATATCAAACGCCGTAGCCAGCCCTAGATGCATGATTGGCATTCCGAAAGCCTGAACCCTTTTGTACCGTCGATAAAGTCGTAAACGCGCTTGACGGAAGTCAACATCTCCAGTCTAGCAGCAAGAACCCACGTCCTATCGAGGACCATCTCCCAGCCACTCCCTACTCGGTCATCTCCTGGTCATCTCCTCTATGCCTTCTCAGCAGCCTTCTTGGCGGCGTTACCCCTGAGCTTGGCCTCGGGGGTAGGCTTGACGGGCCTCTGGGAGCGGCGGATGGCGCTGGCACGGGCAACGGCGGCAGCGCGGAGGTCGGGCCGGTAGCCGGACTTGGCAGTCTGGTTGGCGATCGACTTGAAGGTCCTGCATGCAGCGTTAGACATCAGGTCTGCGTAGATAAGGTCTGTCAAGACAAGACAGCGACTGCACTCACTTGCGGGTGGACTTGGTGTAGTTGACGGAGTACTTGGAAGCGGCGGGCTTGTTGGCGCTGCCGGACTTCTTGCTGACGACCTGGACGCCCTTCTCGGTGGCGAGGACACCGACGGCCTTGTCGTTGACGAAACCAGCGTACTGCAATCCATATTGTTAGCGTTGAATTCCTCCGAGAGTCGGGACCGGGCGGTTGAGTCGTACCTTGCGCGAGTGAAGGTTCGTCGGGTTGTAGGGATCACGCGAGAACTGGACACCGCCGCCGCCGCCAATGTGCTTGCTGCGCTTCACGAGGAAGGCGTTGTTGTTGCCTGTGCGTCCAACAGAGTCAGCAATTGTCCAAGTCTTATCTCTCGCAGCCTTCCTGCCAGAATAAAAACTTACGGACAACCTCCCAGACGACATCGGACGAAATGTTAGTGAAAGACATTTTGAGTTATGTGACCTCGTACGTAGGGAATCGTTGGATTGGAGATTGGCGTTCGGGGTGAGGTTCAAATCGTCGAGACAAATTATCACCACACAAAGCTGAATTCACAAACTGTGTGCCCGAATCGAAGGTCGGGGCCACTCGCTTAAGGGTACGTACCGCCATGCTAAACATGCGGATTAGTGGAGCCCCTTCCGACCCTCGAGTCTCAAACCGGAAGTGCTGGTCCGTGCGTATGCTCTTGCCAGAAGTGATGCCACTCGCCAAGCGGCGTCATGTTTGAGAGAGAGCTGTCGAGAGCCTCATCGCATCCTGTGCCTCAGACGACCTCAACTTTACCTCAGCATCGCAATATCAGGCATCTTCACTACCGGTCACCTTGATGGCCTGACGGTGTAATCGTCTGGCATGAGCTAGAATCAAGACTTTAATCATTTCTTTCCTTCACTCTCTTCCGACGCCGTTTATAAGCAAAGTCCGAGGCCTCCGAGCCGTCGCAAACATCTTCGGCCCCGTCGTCCGACTTGGGCCATCTGAATTCTGGAACTCAGTCACTCACTCTCAATCAGACGCACTACCTGACCGTCTCCAGGATCTGGCGCCCAGTCTCTCGAGGTCTCTCTCATAACCGCTAAAATGGCCTACCTCCTCTACGCCTTAACCTTCCTAACCCTCGTCTCGGGAACCCTCCTCTACGTAACCAGAGCCCACTGGCTCCCCTCCTTCACCTACCAAATCCAAGACCTCGGCTCCCGGCTCCGCTACACCTTCACGCGAGAGTACATCTACTCCCGGCTCCCCGCGACCTTCACCTCGAGCTCCTTCGCCGACGACATGGAAGCCGGCCTCTCCTCGAGCACCTTCGACCTGGGGGCCAACGTCGAAGGCGGCGACTCGCGCGCCGGGCTGGACGACGCCGCCAAGCGGGCGATACTGCGCATCATGAAGAAGCGGAGGCTGAACTTTGACGCCGCCAGGAGGGTGTACATGGAGCAGCGGTTTGCGGATAACGGGATCGGCGCGGATGGACGGCCGAGGGATCCGAAGTTTGTGAGCTTCTCGTGAGGATAAGGGGTGAGGGGGAGGGACTATGGAGGAGGTTGAAGAGGAGGACTTGCGAGCGATTGGATTGTGTTGATTGATACCTGGCATTACTGCACTTTTCCTTGCGTTCTTGGTCTGCTTCATTGGAGATATTGAGGGCGTTTACGGTGTTATGGAATCTCCGAATGGCGGAGAGAAGGCAAGCGAGTGTGCCGAACAGCCTCTGGTGCTCTTGCAGGTTAGACCCTGTGTGCCTATAATCTGCATGTGAAGGCCCCATGGAAGCAGCGTTGGCATGCACTGAGGAGTATAATTGGTTCACAGGAGAAGCGAGTCTTTAACTTATTAGTTGATTATTAAATGTGATATCCTCCGTACTTCGACCTTAAAAGCGTTTTTGGAAGTGGTCTTGCAAGAATAATTCAAGCGAGTGACGATGATCATCCCAGTCCAAACCCCCTGAACGCCTTTCCCAAGCTTCACATCCTGGGAAAGCCCAGAATCGTGCAAACACGCAACTATATACACCGCCTGCTTCGACTCTTTTGCATGGTACAACCGACTAAAGCCACCACTATTAGGGAGGGCACCTCTCATGGCTTATCAGCCACAAGACCATGATTTGATTAAATGATCACACGAGACACGTGAAGATACAAACCCTTTACAGAGTCTTCTTCGTCTCGACGGTGTCGTTGAACACACGCTCATCCTCACCCTCAACCTCTGCAACCATCTCCTGGTACGTCTTTGACTGCTCCTGCCACACCTTCTTGATGGCATGGTCCTCCTTCTCAAACAGCTCGGGGTTGGGTGCGCGGTAGCTGCCGCCCAGACGATCCCACAGCGTCGTAAACTGGCCGTAGTTGTAGTTGAACGCCGTGTGGTGGATGCTGTGGCAGGCAGCGCCGTTGATGATCGGGTTGTTGGCCACATACTCGCCGTCATGAATCATGATGGTCCAGAAGTTGATGAACACAAACGCGAACACGTACGCCATCTTCTGCAGCGGGAAGATGAAGGGGAAAATGTGGTACGGCAGGCCCTGGAGGTAGCCGTCGATGGGGTGGAAGGCGTGGCTGGCAAACGGCGTCGGCACGACCCACTTGTGGTGCGGCTTGTGGATGTACTTGTACACGGCCGGGTGGTGCAGGCCGCGGTGGATGAAGTAGATGCACATGTCGGTGAAGAAGACGAAGGCCGGGAACTGAGCGTAGTCCCACCAGCGCCCGGGACCCTCGGCGGTCGTGTCGTAGAGCTTGCTGTAGCCGTTCACCTCGAGGACGCAGAGGGGCGCGGTGAACAGGGCCATGATGGGCATGGACCAGTTGGATTGCCTCATCTCGAGGGCAATCTGATTCTTGAGGTACTTCGGGTGGTTGAAGGTCCGCTTGTCGAAGACGATGAGGTAGTTCAGACTTGCGAAGACGTAGTACATGATTAAGCCAAACACCCTAGCGAGAGCGTGTTAGTGAACATTTCAGATATGATGAGTGACACTCCACGTACCAGAATATCAGGAAGAACGAAAAGAACTGGCGCAAGATGTTGTCTCGAGCTAGCGAGCTGCCATACGCCGCTGCGTGAGGCTCAAGACTGAACCATGATGTTGCAGGCTTGTATTGCCATGAAGTGAGCTTCTGGGTGGCGTTTGTCGCAAAATGGTCGGGGTAGCCGAGGGGAGCTTGACGCGCTGGCAGGAGCAAGGAGTACGCATAATCGAAAAAGAACGTATCGGTGACCTCGAGGACGATATCCATCTTGAATGAAATGGGCTCTAAGAGCCAATGCCTAGGTGTAGGAACGAGTGTTGACGCTTCGCGACTAAAAGGGAGGTGAGGGAAAAGAGAGAAATGGATGTTTCTCGCCAAAGCGTAGTGGTGAAATTGGCGCGATTAGAAATCCCCAGGGTTCCTTTTACAGTAGGACGACAAAAATTTCGAGGCAGCCCCCACATCTACCAACCACCTCGTTTTTCACTATCAACTTCAAAGTACTCTCTACCTCCCATTTGTACTACTATACTACTATTTTTACATGTTCTAGGTACCTCAGAAACAGGGCTTTCAGATGGTATACATCAATACTTTGTGTACCAACCGTTGGCCTCAATAACCGCCTCCAACCGCCGTACCATCGAATCAACCAGCCGAGTAAAGAGGTCCGCCTGGAAATCCTCCCATACTTCCACCGCGGCCT